>PVIJ01003283.1:0-138480 GCA_004024925.1 Scalopus aquaticus
AAGCCATACTTGGGCCTCCCTGGTGGCGCAGCAGTTAAGCGCTGCGCTGTGGAGCTGTCGGCAGCAGCCATGCGAGTTCGACGCCCAGCTTGGGAGATTCCCACATGGTGTGGCAGACCTCTCCTGCCTCGCCCGCTGCTCCCCTCAGCAGTGTATTTCTGATCTGCCTATTCTTCTCCCCACTCTGTCTCTGGTGAACCCTCTCGCCACCCCACACCTCTGGCCTGTACCCCAGCTTCTATGTATAAATAAATAAATCTTAAAAAAAATTATTTAAAAAAAAAAAAAAAGCCATACTTAACAATATACTAAATGGCAAAACACTGCATACCCTTCCATAAAGTCAGGAACAACACAAAGGTGTCCACTTCTACTTAACACTGTACTAGAGGTTCCAGTCAGGGCAACCAGGTAAAAAAATGTAAGAAATAAAAAGCATCCATATTGGGAAAGGAGTAAAACTATCTCTAGCTGCAGATGACATGATTTTATATACAGAAAAATCTTTAGAAATCTACTGAAAAATACTGCTAGCATTAAAGAGTTAAGGCAAGATTTCAGTAGATAAAATCAATATATAAAAATCATTTGCTTTCAACACAGACACAATAAAGAAACTAAAATTAATAAAATAACTCCATTTCCAATAGCATTAAAAAGAACAGAATACTAATTCTTAACTAGAAATACTGTGCACACTCTTCTACTTCTCATATATCCTTCTAAACTTTCTGGTCTCTAGAGTACACAGGGTAGAGAGAAAGGAGGGGGTGTTAAGGGTAGTACTCAGAAAAGTTGATAAAACTTTCAACTGCAGGGGAATAAAACAGAATTAAAATATAAATAAATAAAATGAAAAAGTCAAAAGAGAAAGGGTCAACAGGAAGGGTGTGCAAATGAGGTACCTTTTCAGTGATGCCATTGAACTTGGCCAGAATGTTGAAAAGCGGCACCTGGGGGATAATGAGCTGTTCCTTCTCATCCTTGTAGAGAGGGGCGGTAGGAAGGTCCAACGTCAGGTACATAAAGGTGGACTCCACCATCGTCTCCTGATACTCATCATTATGAAGCAGCTGCTCTTTTTCTTCTGCCGGCTAGAAAATTAGTGAGAAGAAAAACGAGAGAAGCATGAGCAGCAGAGAAATACTACAGACAGAAGGAAAACAATGTTTCTGTACTTCACATTTATTTCATTTTCTATACTGAAGAGTATGAAAAGGGGTACCCAAGAGACTGGGCAGTTTCATAAAAAGTAGTACCACCTGGTCAGGTTAATGCGAGAATCAATGGACTGCCATATTCAGAGCTTTTGTTTACTATATAAACCAAACTATCTAAAAAGTTTGAGAAGTTCTGGGAAGCATAAATGAAAAAAAAGTAAATAAAACACCAGCACCACCCAGTGGCCAGACCACGGCAGCCCATATACAATCACTAACAGCTGAATGACAGTCCCCATCAACCACGGGAACCTGAAAAACTGCTGCTTGACAAGTGTTTTTACAGGACCTCTTTCCTGGACAAGGGGCTTTACACAGGTTCTGTAAGAATCTCTATAGCAACCCTATGTCCCCTAAATCAGTCCAAGACTGAAGCCCAACCCACTCACCAGATCAGGATGGGGAAGCTTTTTAGTGAAGATCCTCATGGATCCTTGGAAAACATCAGTCACAATAGCTGTACAAACAAATCAAAATGCAAATTGTCAGGTTGGAAAACATTTCTAAAATATACCCCAACTTTTAAATTTCTGACATGAACCAGCATCTGCTAGCATAAAACCAAACTAAGCATAGGAATGTGCTTTTATAACATATCCCATCAAGGTACCTTTATAACTATTTATAACTGTAAATATTCTGTCTTCTACACAAGGTACACTTTGACCCTCCAACACAGAGCCTGGCCATTAAGAGAAAAATCAAGTGTGCTTGAAAAGGATGAACAATTAACAGAGCCTGGAGATTTATGAATCAAAAAAAATTCACAAGCGAAACAAGAAACAGCCAAGAACTTCCCATAACCATATACTGCCTTAAAGAGAGACAATGTCCACCCTACACTGGACACAAAAAAATGACAGACTAATGAATGGAGCAGAACAGAACCAAAGCTTTCTGAGACAGAAAGCACAACAGGGTTCTGAAATCCTGACAGGACCCAGATTAGAGAACTCAGGGAGGAAGCGCAGGCTGAAAGACCCCTGGTAGTGGCAGCAAGGTCATTCAGTGGGAAGTATACAGCCACAAGGCCTCACCAGGAAACACCAACGTCATCAGAACACAGAAAGACGAGAAAACTGTGCAAGGTCTCCAAAGACTCAACCGGCTGGGCAACTTCTGAGCTAACAGATTTTTTTGGCATTCATGAAAAATATCTACTGCTAAGCCATCATGGATGCCGCAGAAAACAGGATGCAGTCTGAGAATCTATATGGAAATCAGCCTCAAGTTTAGGCTCAGGGTGAGGATTTGGCCTTCAGTGCTTTACCTGTCAACTTACAAGTCAGGCAAATCATCTACTGAGTCCTCATACCAGCTCTTGCACAGCCAGGACACTGGCAGTCTGCCCATAATGCCCAGTTCCTAGGTTTGAAACTGAGTCAGGATATCCATGTTTACTTATTAAAAAAGATAGTAGAAGCCTGGCCCACGACTGTCTGGAAAAGGTGCAGATCATACAGAGAAGGTGCCGGCCAGGGTGGGACAGCAGGCCAACCAGATGCATCAACAGGCCAAGGCCTTCCATACCCGTCTCAGGAGCTGGTCTGAGCCCCTGGTGTTAAGACATGCGGTAACAGGGCCTCCCACCCAGCCTGCAAGAGGCCCTGCTCCAGCTGTCCTCCTGATGAACGTTCATCAAGAAGTTTCATAGCAAAAATAAATTAAAATGCTATTAAAATATAACCACCTTCTAGTAAAGGAAAATGGAGAGAGGCTTATTCAGGAACAAAATTTAGCTCATGTGTACATAGAAACTACCGAACACAGAAAGATACCTAGTTAAGAACAAAGATGGGAAGTTGAAGGGGTTTTTTTTGGGTTTGTTTTGTTTTTAAGAAAACAAGCTAAAAAGAGCTCGCCTTACTTTTCTTCTTCTTCTTTGTGCCTCCCAGAGCCGAGTGCAGAGCATTCAGAAACCAGGACAGAAAGTCAACTCCATCTCCTGGAAAAGGAAGGTAGGACAAGTTGAGGCTGGGAGGCTTTATGAGACCCCAAACCATGTGTTGGATGGCATGCCTCCACACTGCTCCTCCCTTCGAGCCCATACCATCCATTTCCCGGCATCTTCCTTTGACCATTAAATGCTGGTATTCCTCAAAGTTAAGCTCTCAGTCTTCCAGTCTTTACTCTAGACTCTCTAATCCAACCAGGCCCTATGAGTCATCTCTACTCCAAACTTGTTTCTCATCACCCACCAAAAGTCACTACTGAATTTCCCTTCTAAGTCATACCTCAGTCCAAATGTTTTTAAAACATAACAGTGTTGGGCCTCCCTGGTGGCTCAGCGGTTAAGCGCTGTGCTGTGGAGCTGTCGGCAGCCCGCGATGCAAGTTCGACGCCCAGCCGGGGAGAATCCCACATGGCGCGGCAGACCTCTCCTGCCTTGCCCGCTGCTCCCCTCAGCAGTGTATTTCTGATCTGCCTGTTCTGCTCCCCACTCTGTCTCTGGTGAACCCTCTCACCACCCCACACCTCTGATCTGTACTCCAACTTGTATGTATAAATAAATAAATCTTTAAAAAAAAAAAAATTCTGGATGTAAAAAAAAAAACAAACAAACATTAATGTGTTATCTCATGTTTGCTTAAAAGCTTTCACTGACTCCCCATTGCTATTAGGGTACAATCCAAGTTCCTTATCATGGCATATATTCCCAACAACCTGGTCCCACCTTCCCAACCTTTACCTTACCTCTCATCATTATCCTCTAGAATCACAGGATTCAGTTACTTGCAGTTTTCTGCCTGTGCCAGGAACCTCCATGCTTCTGTCTGCACTGTCCTCTCTAGCTGGAATGCCCATACCTGGCCTGCCTCCTCCTCTACCTAAAACGCTCAGGTATCTCTTCCTCCAATCCTGACCCCAACCCACCTTCCACATGTTCCTCTGGGGGGGCGGGGGGGAGGGCGTGGTCCTTACTCCATGCCCCTTCCATAAAAAATTTTGTTCCCTCTATCACAGTACTTAAAACCCTGCAATAACCCTTTTAAAGGCCTATCTTCCCTAGAATGGGAGCTCCTAACAGAGAAAAAGTATGTATTGCTGCAGCTCTAAATCTAGCACGTGAATAAATGCTGAATAAACTGACAGTGGGTGCTCGAGGACACTGTGTGAACTCCAGGTTCTAGGAATGTCTGCTTTACTCACATGGAAAACTAATCAGGTTTGGAGGAATAGAAACATTCAACAATAGTTCACTGGAATAATTTAGTCTGTGACCTGACAAAATGAGATGCAAAGGTGGCAGGTAAATAAAGGTTGGTGCCTTTCCCAGCCTCCTGGCTTTGCCCTAAGCCATACAGTTCAGTTTACCAATTAAGATGGACTTTTTTATTCAGCTGAGATGTCTAGGGACTCCCATTTTGAAAGAAGAATGAAGAACCTAACCAAGCTATCCATCAGACACTCGTTCTCACTACTATATGGTTCATTGCAAAGTGGAAATAAATTTGTTCACCAAACTAGTTTTGTTGCCCTGAAGTCAAAAAACATCAGTACTTGTTCCTTACCTTGCTTGGTAATCTGAAAAGTCTTCTTGCTGCAAAGGACAACAGCCTGAAGCATCTCATGGGGAGAGACATGTGCCTTGAAATTCCGAGGGTTCCAGAGCTTTCTCATAAGTTCTCCAAAACGCTGTACCAGCAAGAACATGATATCCCCTGGAGGACGCTTGATGTTCTTGTAATTGTCCTCTTCCAGGAAGTAGTTCCGGAGAGGAGGAACATTAGACAGAGCCTGGAAGTCAAACAGTCTGATTAATCCAAAGCTCCTCTGCAGGACCTGTGGGAGCCAAGCTCTTCCAACTGAGGTTCTTACAGAACTGTGGGCCATGTCAGCGTGAAAGAGTCAGAAGTAAACACTCTTGGAGAACCCCACCCACGTCACAGTACAGAAAGATCCTTCAGAGTTTCACACACAAAGACCAGTTCTGCACTTTGCTGATGTGGATATGGCCAAGGAGTTTGTATAAAGACATGCAAATCCCTATCCACTGACCAACTTCTTTAATAATTTCCTTTCCTTTGTTGGCTCTATTTAGGACTGTGACTAGATTTGGATTCACTAAGAATTAAAGGCTAGTGGGGCGTCCCTGGTGACGCAAAGAGTTACGTCTCAGCACTATGAAGCTAACAGCACCCACTGCAGCACAAGTTCGATCCCCAGCCAGGGAGCTGACCCACATGGCACAGCAGACCTCTCCTGTCTTGCCCGCTGCTCCCCTCAGCAGTGTATTTCAGTTAATCTTCCTGTTCTGCTCCCCACTCTGTCTCTGGTGAATCATCTCACCCCCCACACCTCTGGCCTATACCCAGCTTTTGTATGCATAAATAAATCTTTAAAAAAATAAAAGGAAGGTAGAAGTGTTTATGAAATACAATAAACCCAGGCATCTCTAGGGAAGGCAACTCAGAACCATGGCACTAATTAGGAAAGCCCCGACAAGCTTAGTTCAGCTAAAAAACCAATTGCTACTTAGAAAATAACTGCCTTAAAAAAAAGTTTCTCTCAAAAGGAAAAAAATATGGACAGTTTATCCTACTTCTCAGTTATCCATGCTGTAAAAAGAGCCTGTTCTCTGGCTTCAGCAATATTACAACAGTAGGTCTCCTTAGAGAGAAATTATCCAGTCTCCAGATGGAAGATTCAATCCTTTTTAGTGGAGGCCATCATCAGAGAGGAGAGGGTTTGCTCATTTGCCTATTTTTATAAACAGACTTCATATGGAAACTAAAACCCATCATAAGACTAACTGCCCTGACCCGGTTCAAATGCTATCTGTCCTATCTAGTCTCAATAAAGTTATAAGATGCTGCACAAGGTAAAATCTGCCACATCTCTGTCAACCTAAGAATTAAGAATTTGGGGGACCTCTTTGGTGGTGCAAGGGGTTAAGTCTCAGCACTATGAAACTATCAGCAACCACTGTAGCACAAGTTCGATACCCGGTCAGGGAACTAACCCACATGGCACAGAAGACCTCTCCTGTCTCGCCCGCTGCTCCCCTCAGCAGTTTATTTCAGTGGATCTGCCTGTTCTGCTCCCCATTCTGTCTCTGGTGCATCCTCTCACCCCCTGCCCCAAGCCTCTGGCCTATACCCCAGTTCTTGTGTGCATAAATAAATCTTTAAAAAAAAAAAAAAAAGAATTAAGAATTTGACCCTTCCAGGGACTAGGCATTCAGACCAACAGATAAACTTTTACAACTGTTTTACCCAATTCTAAAGACCAAATTAGAAGGAGAAATTATCTCTAATACAAACAAAAAAGGTTAGTATTTATTTCTTAAAGCTCAGTAAAATGAACCAATAGAAAAATGAACATAAAAGACCCGACAATACATAAAGAAATGTAAGTAGTCAACTTCAGAAGTGAATTTTTAAAAAAGTTAAAACAGAATTATCTAACAAAAGGGAAAAATGTTTTTCAATGTAACAGCGACAATGTAAGTTTGTCAGTTGGTATAAACACTCTACAGCCTAGAACCTAGGCTTTAGATGAATTAATATAAGAGTAATTTATAATTCATTAACAAAATGGATTAATACTTAATCATTAAGATGCCACATAAGAATATTTATTGATTTCATTATATAATTTTAAGTACAACTATATAGATACACATATATTCGGTTACTTTGTAGACAAAAATATAATTATGTACTACAAGTCATGATATACATGTGTATATATTGATATAATACATAATTATATACATATAAGGTATATATGTATATTTTATGCATAATAAAAGGTGTCACAGCGTCACAGAAAGTACAAGGTTGTATGTAGGATACTCAGAGCCAACACTGGTAAGAGGGGTAAAAAAGACAAGTTAAATTCTATCTATCAATTTGGGAACAGCAAAATAACTCATTACATTACCACAAGACAGAAGATGTTTGCATGTGTATGGTTTGGAAAAAAAGTCTGGAGGTCTATATGCTATTAACTACCCCAGGACAAAGTACTAAGGGAAAAGGGAAGTTTTCACTCTTTACTTTCAACATCTCTTCCCCCTAGTAAGTACTTACGCTTATTATTTTCTAAAATCAATTTTTTGTGAAGCAGAATTACTGTTAATTTTCTTGTTTCTGCTAACCAACATTTCCAATTTCTCTGTAATGTACACATATTACTCAAGCAACTTTTTAAAAAAAGAAAACATATTACAAGGTACAAATAGGATGACTTTGGCTTTCCACCTTTCCTATCTCAGGGTTCAAGCAGAGGAGCAGGGCCTAGACAATGCAATGCCAGCACGATGTCTGCACCATTAAAAAAGCATCATCCAGAAGTGTGTCTCTTATTTGGGACTGTCAGGTCACAAGCAGATTCTATGCCTCATCCCCTGGAACTCCAGAAGCGATGAGCCCAGAGACTGGAAAAGGCTTCATCATTTGGCAGCAGCCCCTTAAACAGAGGTAAGAATGCTCCGCTTGGTGGGGAATGAACACTCAAGTAGAGTCCTTGGCCAGGTGTGGTGTCTGGGTGCCTTCACTGCACTTTACCAAAAGGCTGTAATTGCTTAGCTGACCTTCACAGTGTTCCCAGGTTACCATCCCAGCCCCACCGTCCCCATCTTGTCCTACCTGAAGGACAGCATTGGCGTAGTCATTGGCCTTTATGTTATTCAGGCCCACAATACCAGGCAGGTAAGTGGTGCCATCATATGCCCTGGACAATTTGGCTTGTTTGTCCAAGTTTGCAATCTGCTGCTTTGTGAAAGTGGGCTTCAACACATACTGTAAAGCAAAAGAAAATTCTAAGTTGCTTTAGGAATGCCCACAGAGTTCACAAGATAAATCTGGAATAGTTATTTCTGCCAAGAACATAAAACTTTGATCATGAACACTTCACCACACATCCAAAAGGGCTCCCAACAACAAATGCAGGGTGACATAGGATAGATCCTCTCCATATAGCTAATCTAGAAGGAAATCTGTGTTTAAACCAAAATCACTGAGTCCTGGATTTTTTCTCAGACTTCAGGTTGGGCCAAGTCCATGATAAACCATCAGAGCTGCAAGAGACTCTGCAGACAGCAGGAATCTGAGTCTTGGGTGGATCGTACATAGGGCCAACACCTGGGCCCAGCGCAGGTACAGAAGTGCCTCCTTACCTTTCTGCAAGACTGTGATCACATGAGATTGGAGGGCAGCTCAAAACCTTCAGATTTCTAGAGCTATGAGGGTTATCACATCACGGCTGGGGAAAGGTTGCTACTAAGTAGCTTAAAAACCTTGAATTTATTTCAATTTCTCCCTCTTTAATACTGCCCATAACGTTTTTAACCTCAAACATTAGTAGGACTATGCAACATCTAAAAGGAGCATAAACAATGCTTCAAATATTCTGAACACCAAGCCTTCCTTAAAAATAAAAAGCATTCAGCACAACAAATACACAGCCACTTGTTGAAAAGGAAAATAATCAACAGTTGCAACATTAATCAAAGTCTCAGAGGATTTTCCACGCTCTCCACTTAGGTACAGAAATCTTGGTACAAACCAGAGCCTACATATGGGCGTGTGCTGGCCATTCTGGCCACTTCATATCAAAAGTAGCCAGTCGTTGGGGCCTCCCTGGTGACACAGGGATTAAAGTCTCAGTACTATCAAGCTATCAGCAGCCACTGTGACATGAGTTCGATCCCCGGCCAGGGAGATGACCCACATGGCACAGCGACCTCTCCTGTCTCACCCGCTGCTCCCCTCAGCAATGTATTTCAGTTGATCCACCTGTTCCACTCCCCACTCTGTCTCTGGCGAATCCTCTCACCACCACCCCCACACCCCTCTGGCCTACGCCGCAGTTCTTGTATGCATAAATAAAAATAAATCTTCAGAAAAATTTTTTAAAACTAAAAATAAAAGCAGAAATGACAGCTGGCTTACAGACCACAGACCACAATTATGGAACCTGACCTCCTTATTCTGTTTCCCTGGTTCCTCCTCTCCACACACAAGAGATTGAGATTCTTTCCTGACTCAGTGGGGCAGATACCAGGGAGCCCCAAACGAGCTCTGAAGAAAACCAGTGTCAAACCAGTCATCTTGGACACAAACCGTGATATCCTCAAGCGAGGAATCAATGATCTCATAGTTGTCTGGAAGGCAGTAAAACTTGAGGGTGTGGAGATTGAGGAAGACATGGTGGCTGAACTGGACGCTGTGAATGTAGGCATGAGATTTCAAACCCCGGCCTGTAGGAAAGGAGGAAAAGCTGTAAGAGAAGGACAGATTCCAGAAAGGTACAAATCAGGTTTGATTTTTCTTTCACTATTTTGTAGTGGAATGTTACCATCAACAGAAACAAAGTCCGATGCCATCCATGATATGAATCTCCCACAAGAACTTTTCATGACAAAAGTTAGCAAGAAGAGTAGCACATTGGTTAGTTTATTCTCTAGATGGAATAAGACATAGGGCAGGAAAACCAATTTCAAAAACATGAACGTGAACCTTAACTACATGGGGAGTGAGTGTTTAAACATACATCTATACATGAGTTAGTTTCATACATATATCAGAAATTAGGGATATCTACATACATATATACATACATACATATATATATATATATATACACATACACATAAAAATCCTGTGACAGGGCCTCCCTGGTGGTGCAACAGGTTAAGCGCAGCACTGTGAAGCTATCCAGAGCCACTGCAGCACGAGTTTGATACCCGGCCGGGGAGATTACCACATGGTGCAGCAGACCTCTCCTGCCTCACCTGCTGCTCCCCTCAACAGTGTACTTCAATCTACCTGTTCTGCTCCCCACTCTGTTTCTGGTGAATCCTCTCACCACCCCACACCTCTGGCCTACATCCCAGCTTGTTTGCATAAATAAATAAATCTTAAAAAAAAACATCCTGTGACAGTCTGGCATCACTCAATCCTTAAGTGATGCCTTTGTTCATGTTGCCACTCCTTTCTGGAAAGTCTCTCCCTTAACCCATTAAAACTCTTTGTTTCACCAGAGAGCCTCCCATAAACTCAATGCAAACATTACAACAAACATTGATCCCTGAATATTTTACCTCCTATTATCCTTATTTATATTCAGTACCAGAGTCTAGTAGTAACTTTTACAATCTTACAGTTTGCTGATTGTTTTGTGTTAACTTTGATTGTAGTTTCCCTATAAAAGCAAAGAACCTAGCTTTTATTTTTCTGAATCCTCCACTATACTATGCCCATAGAATTTGCTGGTTTAAATGAACTGAAATAAGAAATTTTCAGAAAAGAATAGAATTAAAGTCCTTATAGCAAAAGGATTTCCAGGAAAAGACAAAGAACATATTAAGAGTATAGATAAGTATAGAAACAACAGATATTAAAAACTCAAGAGCCTTTGAGGTCTCCTAAATAGTCTTTCAGACAACTAATTCTTTCTCCCTTTCTTATGTATTCAAGTTCTGACTGATGAGAGAACTGCCTACTGGCTTTTTAAGAGTACTCCCATTTCTTGGAAATAATGATAGGGATGCCTCCTGACAGGGCCTTATTTTCTTTAAAAAAAAAAAAAATCTCAGGACGTGACCTGTGGTTAGTAATTTATTTTTATTTATTTTTTAAAGATTTATTTATTTATGCATACAAGCTGGGGTACAGGCCAGAGGCGTGGGGCAGCGAGAGGGTTCACCAAAGACAGAGTGGGGAGCAGAACAGGCAGATCGACGGAAATACACTGCTGAGGAAAGCAGTGGGCAAGGCAGGAGAGGTCTGCCATGCCATGTAGGAATCTCGACAACCTGCCGACAGCTCCACAGCGCAGCCACCAGGGAGGCCCTGGTTAGTAATTTATAATGTGTAACAAATTTATAATGACATCTCAGCAAATTTATAATGTGTAACATTCACTTACCCTGAAAGTACTTGCCACACACCAAACAGGCATATGCATTTATATGGGAGAGGGAGATGGAACACAGTTTCTCAAAGTCAAAGTCCAGCACACTCCTAAGAGAAGCAAAACAAAAGAAAGGACAATAAATAGGGATGATTTCTAGGAGAACACCAGAGTAAAGCAGCATTGGCTTCATGTTCTATAATGTCATCCTTCAATGACTGTTTGAACAACCATATAAACCATAGGGAACACTGACTAATCCTCACGTAGACATTTAACATAGCACTCTCAATCCTCCAAGCCCCAAAGCATGTCAAAGTGTTTCTGTCAGACATGCAAAGCCAAAGACCCGGTTTCTTTTTAGTATTTACAACCAATGAAGAATCTTCCATAACAGTTACTTTCTCTGAAGGGAAAGTTACCAGTAGGACTAAAGTATTAGGGCCCCAACAACATTCAAAATTTGAAAAGAAGGCACACAAAAAGAATGAATAGTCCCTCTTATTAATTTTATTTTTGCCCATAGAAATAAATGGAAAGTATAAAGAAGTTTACAATAATAACTACCAACAGATCTACCTGTTCAAGTGTAACATACTGATGTATTAGCACTGGCAGAGGAAAAGATCAAAAACCCACCTCACTGAATCCACAGGCGATGGAGCAATTACTTCTCAAACATTAACTCTAATTAACTGGTTACAGTCTTAAAAAGCAGCACTTGCTTTTAGTATGATATGGGCATTAAATAAATACTACTAGCAGAGAAGAATCTAGAAACTCATACAGGCATACATACAGGATATTATTGTGTAGTAAAATGTAATTTCTTTTTATTACAATGTGTAAACTAAACTCTCTAGACACACTTCTCTTTCACGCCTCACATAAAAGAAATGTGAGATTGGAAGAATATTAATTCAAATATGGGAGAAATACATATATAACTAACTCAAAATACTTAAAAAAATATATTCATATTTTATGTGCTTTGGTACCCTATATGTTTAAACTCAGTATCTGTAAGAATAAATAGCCATATCTCAAGCTAAATATCCTGGTATTTCAATTTTTGTGCCACTTCCTGACCTATTCCACTCCTGCCCCCCTCCCCACCACTATCCCTTATATCCCCTTGACCTTTCTTCCTTCCCTCTCCCTCTTAAACTCAGAAACCTCAGTTCAGTTATCCGCTAGTATACAATTACGTTGTTTTCTTAGTTCACAGCTCTTATATGACTTTCTTATATGACTGATATGTGAAATAGTACAAAATTTGTCTTTTATCTTTCAAGTTTGCTTTGCATAATCCCTTGAGTTCCTTCTGTTTTGCTATAAATGGTAACTTTTCATCTTTCCTTAGAGTTGAATAGTATTTCACTGTATATGTAACACATCTTTGTCCAAGCCTCTGTCGGTGGGCACTCAGGTTGCTTCCACTTCATATTATAAATAATGCCTCAATAACCTTGTGCAGCATGTTGTTTTTTGAACTAATGACTTTGTGTTCTTAGGCTAGATACCCAAAAGTGGGGTTGCTGGATTATATGACACAACCATTTTTAATTTAAGTACAGGTCACTTTCCAAAATAGCTGCACCAGTTTATATTCCTACCAACAATGTATTAGGGTTCCTTTCTCTACATGCTCTCGAACAAATGTTATGGGAAATCTGATGCATGCCATTCTCACAGGGATAAGATATCTCACTATGGCTCTGATTTGCATTTTCCTTATAAGAAGCGATGATGAGCACTTTTTTTCACATTACTTCTTGGTCTTCTGGATTTCCTCGTTGGAAAATCATCCTCAGATCTGCTGCCATTTTTAAACTGGGTTACTTCATTTTTTTATTAAGTTGGATGAGTTCTTTGTAACCCTTGGATATAAACCCTTTGTGTGACCAACTTCTCTCATTCAGAAGGATGTCTTTTTAATCTGCTAATATTTTCTTTCACTCTGTAAAAACCTTTTTGAGGTAGTCCCAACTGATTGTTTTTGCTTTTATTTCCCTCGCCATAGGAATCAAATCTCCAAAGATATCTCTATCATTCATTGATGTCATGAGACAAATCACAAATGCTTTCTTCTATGTATTTTACTGTTGTGGGTCTTGTATCCAAATCGTAAACCTATTTTGAATTTATTTTTGTGTATGGCATTAGAGAGTAAACCATGCACTGTCTAATACAGGGGTTACTAGCCACACGTGACTACTGGAGTTTATATCTAAAATAATTAAAATTAAATAAAATGTAAAACTTAGTCCTTCAAACCACATTTCAAGTGCTCAGTAGCCATATGTGGTTATGCCACAATGAACAGCTCTTATAAGCAAGTGCAAAAAATTCCATTAGACAGTGCTACCCTAGAGGATAAAATGAAAATCATCCTAAAATGTTATATGGGATCAAAGAAAAGAATACTAGCACAAAGTAACTATCCACTTTAAAATACATTTTTGACTGTTTTTCTCTCCGCTGAATCCCAAGCACCTAGAATAATACCTAGCACACAGTGGGTGTTCAATAAATTAGCTAATTAAATTAGCTATTTTAAGGACACTATGTCTCCCTCCCATTATTTCATCATACAAATTCAAAACGAGCTAAAGGCTCTTTATGCTTGTGCCCACCCAAGAACAACACGTTCCTCTGACACTTTAAAGAGCAAAGATTAATAAATATGGCAAGCATAATTTTCTTGGCATGAAGTTTTTAAAAGGATAAAACATTTTCAACATGATCTTCAACATACAATCCAAAGAACTTTCTACATAGATTCTATTGTTCGGGCCTCCCCGGTGGCGCAGTGGTTAAGCGCTGCGCTGTGGAGCTGTCGGCAGCGGCGATGCGAGTTAGACACCCGGCCAGGGAAAATCCCAGGGAAAATCCCACATGGCGCGGCAGACCTCTCCTGCCTTGCCCGCTGCTCCCCTCAGCAGTGTATTTTTGATCTGCCTGTTCTGCTCCCTGCTCTGTCTCTGGTGAACCCTCTCGCCACCCCACGCCTCTGGCCTGTACCCCAGCTTGTATGTATAAATAAAAAATAAATCTTTAAAAAAAAAAAAAAAGCTTACTCTTTAAAAAAAAAAAAAGATTCTATTGTTCTTTCACAGCCTCTGGCATCCCTGGCCTACTGACCTGTTAATGGTATCCAGGTATGGGCAGTGGCGGCTCCTCCGGTCCTCGGAATCCACACGGCCATTCTTTGCTAAAACGAAAATCATCAAATGCTTTGAAAATGACAAATCTGTGCTCAGGGTTAACTACCAGTATAAACAAATAAACACAGAAATAGGAAAAACTAATCAGGATGAGCTTATATACAGGTAGCCTAGGCAACACCCAAAAAAGCCCACTAATGAAACAAGCTGCAAATTGAGAGAATATACTTAAATACATTTAACCAACAAAGGATTTGTTCACAGATCACAGAAATCCAGTGAAGCAATTAAAAAAAAGGCAAATAACCCAAATGAAAATGAGGAATGCAGTCCCACAAACAGGAGAAAAGATGAACAACCCCATCAATAATCAAGGATATGCAAATTTATTTGCACAATAACATAATTCACACCTACCAGAAAGGGGAAAAAAAATCAGAAAATTTCAAGAGCTGTTGAATATGTGGAACAATAAGAACGCTCAAGTATTGCTTGCATGTTTGTGAACATTATAACCTCTTAGAAAACAGTACGGCAAGATCAAAGATGAAAATACACAGACCCTTTGACTTAGCAATCTCTTGACTTATATACACTAGAGAAAGTTCTTCGCACAGTAGCAAGAGTACTTTATTAAGATCTTTATAGCAGCATATTTCAAAGCCTGCAAACTGGAATTATATAATGTCTGTCACAAATAAAATGGAGAAATTTTTCAGTATATCTGCAATGGAAAACTTCGTAGCCATGAACACCTACCTGGACGAACTTCAAAAATATGAGAAGCAAAATACTAAAGTAAGACTACATACAGCACAGTTTTGTTTATGTAAAACGTTTATGTTTATACAAAACACCGCACTACTTAGGAATCCATAAGAGGTAAAACTTGAAATGATTAGAATTCAAGAGTGATTATGTAAGCAAGGAAACAAGACAAACAAAATTGGAAAGGGGTATATGGAAGCTTCTAAAATACTGGTTTTGTACCAATTCTTAAACTGAATAGGAGACAAACCTCCATGGATTTCTCGTGTCTCTAAATACTGTGAACAGAGTTACTGTCTGTCTCCAGATTATCTTTTTCTTTTTTTTAAGATTTATTTATTTATACATACAGCTGGGGTATAGGCCAGAGGTGTGGAGTGGTGAGAGGCTTCACCAGAGACAGAGTGGGGAGCAGAACAGGCAGATCAGAAATACACTGCTGAGGGGAGCAGCAGGCGAGGCAGGAGAAGTCTGCCGCATCATGTGGGATTCTCCCAGGCTGGGCTTCGAACTCGCATCGCGAGCTGCCGACAGCTCCACAGCGCAGCGCTTAACCGCTGCGCCACCAGGGAGGCCCCTGTCTCCAGATTATCTTATCGAGGATGTTTATACAGTGAACAGCTTTGGAAGACAAAGCTGTTTTATACAAAGCAAAGGAAAGACAAGCCCATTATAAAAGATTCAGGTTCTCCAAGCTCAGAGTTCCTCTCCTGTAAGGCTGTCCACTATGTTTATGGAGTCTCCTCATCCAGCATTGTTGGGACTAACACCAATGCTATATTCTGGCTACTGTGATTGCTGTGATAAGCTGTCTCAGACCAAATAGTCCTAGGTCTTCCATCAGCATCCATGAAACTGTGTTAGGCTAACACCATAACTTGCAAATAGGGTAAAACCTCAGACCCTGCACAGTTCTTGACAAGTGGTATATTTAAGAATGTTCGTCCACACTTTCTTTAAACTGTACTCATGTATGACGTTTAGTTCATTTTAGTACCTGTGATCTACTCCATGACAAAACGTAAAAGGAAAAAAAAAGACAAGAGTTACAGCAACTGGATCCTAATGAGACCCAAAGAAAACAAAATCTCCTTACCACAACACACAAGATATCTAAGGAACAATCTCTCTTCCAAAGGGAAACTTGAGGCTGACAGAGTATTTCAGTAAAGGAAATTAGCAAATATCCCAAAATTATTATTATTAAAGAATATTTATTGAGAATTTTCTAAAGGTGTTATTCTTTGATAAATACAAAAATTTATCAAAAATGAACCTAAACAAGAAATTTAAGCGTTAATCTAAGAGTTAATAATCAGGGCCTCGCTAGCAGCCTAGGGGTTAAGTCTCCCTACAGCCTGAGTTCCATCTGCAGCCAGGGAACTAACCCACACACGGTGCAGCAGACTTAGCTTCTGTCTTGCCCACTGCTCCCCTTAGCAGTGTATTTCAGTAAATCCACCTGTTCTGCTCCCAACTCTGTCTCTGGTAAATCCTCACCGCCTGTACCTCTGGTCGATACCCCAATTCTTACATGAAAAAATAATTTTTAATGCTATCTTTCCTTTTAAAAAAGTTAATAAAATCATATACAAATAATCAGGACCAAATGGAAAATCAAGAAAGTCTGGAGAAGATATGCCCTATCTCCACAAACTCTATCCCTAGCAATCTAGCCTAGTGATCTGCTCATCTACCACTTCAATACCTCCTACTAACTCACCAAAAATCAAGTATACAGGAACACGTTCAAGTCAGGAGTTCCAAGTTCAGACTAGGTCATCAGAAAAAGATGCAGTTGGAGGGAACAGGAAAACTTTTTGTAAATGGTGGAAACCTATTTAATGATTGGTAAGATATTAACAAATTGGAAAAGAAAGCATACACTACAAAAAGAACCAAGGCTGGGTGAAGAGTCTCCATAAATCATTAAAGCAGAAAGCACCCAGTGGTAAGCAGCAAAGGGTGCAGTGAAGGAGGGTGGGGGGAGAGGGAAGGATAGCCTCCCTGGTGGTTGTCAGACGGTCTACCAAAGTTCGCCGCGGGTTCCAGGACAACTTCCACTAATTTACAGAGCAAGAAACGCGAAACCTGCTTTCCCAACGCCCAGTGACTCAATCTCAAGAGGCAGACTAGACCCACTGCTACAACCCAGAATAGCTGTCCAGGAGCCCAGCGTTCAACCTCTCAACTCTGAAAGGTCGGACCCCCAAATCAGGGCGGGACTCTCTCCCTAGGTGTTTGTTGTAACTGTTGGGAGTAACACCTATAAATAGCACAGTGCCTGGCCCGTTTCAGGCATTCGATAAAGAGAAGCTACTGCTGTTACAACTGTTGCTTAAAACATTATAACCACTCTTACTATTAAAACTAGTACTGTGCATCGTCAGGTAGGATAAAAAAAAAAAAACTAGTACTGTGCTCATTAAAATGTAGTTGAGTCGGAAAGCGGACTTTGACGGTGGAGTGAGTTTCTTCACCCGAGTGGGAATGTTGGAAAGAAAGAAGACGAGAGTGGAGCCAGCGCCCGGCCCATCCTGGCCCCCGCGCACCTCGCACCTCCCGCTCAGGCTCAGAGTCCTCATCTGCCTCGCGCTCCCGCTTCACCCGCACCGAGGGGAGGACTGGCGCCGGGGCCTCGCGAGCGCTTGCTGGTTCGATCTCCCGCTTCACGCGCACCGGGCTGCTCCGGGAGCTCGGCGCCTCTGTCTCCCGTTCCCGATCTCGCTCCCGCTTGACGCGACCCGAGCTGCCCCGCGACTCGGATTCGCGCTTCCCGCGGGTAGAACCACGAGACTCCCGCTTGGACCGGCCAGACATCGCCACTACCGGCCGTGTAGCCCTGCGCAGGCGCTGGCCACGCTCAAACGCGCAGACCGCAGCCAATCAGGAACGGGGCTATTACGGAGGCCAAGGCTCTTTACCGGTCGCCGATGGGGACAAACTATGTACAGGAAACTTGCGAGCTACTGCCCCCTTCCTTGGTTTCTTTGCTATTGCGTGCGCGGTAAGAACGGTTTGCGAGCTTACTGCCACCTTATCCACAATTTCTAGTTTTAAAGAGGCAGGACCCTTTTACTGGCTAATGAGTTTCTGCATAAAAGAAACTATCGGGCGTACTTTTTGCCCCCAAAACCATTTTGGAGATCGTCTGCACATTCTCCACACCTCGGAAACTGATGCCACTGCAGAGAACTAGGCGAAATCCCCATTCATCCCCTTCATGCAGCAACCTGGAGGCGCAAGCCCACATTTAGAGGGTATTTTTGATAACACAGGAAAATGCAAATGTTGGGCAGAGGAGGACTTACCGGGAAGCCAGTAAAGCACAAGACTCCGGACCTGTGCTTTCCACGATCCTTCTATACCCCTGAATCCGCTGTGTTAGCTTTATAGTTCTACTAAAGTATTGTATAATTAACAAACAATAAACTTCTGTTTTAAAATGCGCAATTTACTAAATTGGTATGAATTAATGGATACACCCTGAAAACATCACCACGATTCAGATAATGTACCTATCCACCAGTCCCCAAAGTGTCATCCTACCTGCACCATTGATAGACTTTCTATCATTTCAGATTAGTTCCCATTTTCTAGTTTTATATAAAGGGAATGAAATGCACAGCGTGTCCTCTTTTTTGGTGGGGGAGACTGGCCTCTTTCACTCGTCGAGTGTATCAACAGTTCGTTCTTTTTCATTGCTCAGCGATATTCTATTGTGTAATGTACCATAGTTTGTCCCTATTCTAATCACTGATGACTAATTTTGCTTTTTTAAGAAGAGGACCCAAAAACGACCCAGACCTGTCAAATGCTGGATTCTCCCGCGAAGACAGTTAAGACATCAAACGAGTGGGAGTCTGGAGAGGCATGGCGGGGGGATATTCGCAGAGCTCAAGCTCTTTTCGGTCGGTCTGGGGGGACCCTTCTCGCCCGCAGGGAATGTACAGCCGGGGCTCTCTCTGTGTGCCCTACCTGCCTCTTCACTCAAGTAGGCGCTTTCAGTGTCCTCACTTACAAATGAGACAAGGAGACACCGTGACGTTGAATATTCGAATGCTTTGTGTTTTTCTGAAAGTTTTGGCGTATTAGCAGTAAGCATAAGTCAGTGTTTTCTGTGCTTAATGACATTTGAACGCGCGCGCAGGCACATAAACGCGCGCGGGCACCCGTCCCCTGAAGTAGAAACCGCGCATGCTCCGCTACCTCCTTGCCCCGCCCCAGGAACCAAGTGCGTAGCGACCCTCGGCCGGGCCCGCCCCTACGATGCATGACGTAAGGACGCGGGACCGGAAGTTGAGCTAGGACCCGCACAGAGCTCTCGGGCCGGGAGGGTGGCCGTTGGGGCCATTGAGGTGGCGGCGGTTCTGCTTACAAGGCTTCAGATGGACGCGACCCGGGATTCCGGGCCGGGGCTCTGCTGTAAGCCTGGCGGGCGGCTGGACATGAGCCACGGCTTCGTGCATCATATCCGACGGAACCAGCTCGCCCGGTACCGCCCCGCCCTGCACCGCCGCCGCCACCCTGGGTCTGGTCTAGCCCGGCGGTCCCTGACTCCCGCTCGGCTCCCCGCAGGGACGACTATGACAAGAAGGTGAAGCAGGCGGCAAAGGAGAAAGTGAGGAGGCGGCATACACCCGCGCCGACGCGGCCCCGCAGGCCCGACCAGCAGGTGTACCTACCGCGACACCGAGGTGAGGCCTCCCGCCCCGCCAGCCTCCTCAAGCCTGCGCGCTCTTCTGGCTCCGGGCCTTCTGCCTCAATGTAATCCCTCTATATGGAAAGAACCACTTTCTATCCCCCAAGACTCAATTCATCTCATTCCTTCTTGGAACCTCCATCTCAGCGTTCCCCAACCCCGATTCAGTGATTCTCCCGCAGGACAGGGAGGGCTCTTGGCCTCCAGTTAAGCGTCACTACTACAGGATATACCTGAGGGCCAGCAAGAAGTTGTTTGTTGGTGTGCTCCACCATATTGTATTTTCTGTATTCTCACCATCAAACAGAGAGAAAGCTTGGTACAGCTATAGGCACCCAGGACATAGTTGTGGAATGAAATCCAAACCCATTAAATGACCTTTATTCTCCAGCTTTCCCGCAACTTAGATATCACAGTAGTTAATGTATGATGCTAAATAACTTGAGTGTTACTTAAAGTGCTTTTAGTTTTTAATGTGCATTAATTCGTTTATCGTAGGGCTCCATAAGATAGGAACTCTTTTTGTGTTGCACAGTCAAGAAATGGGCTCAGAGAAGTTAAGTAACTTGCCCAAGATCATAGAGCTAGTAAGTCGCAGAACCTGAATTTGAACACAAGCAGAGCTCTGTACATCTCTCCACAATTTTCCAACAACACTCACTAGAAAAATGTGCATTGTGTACTTACTATATGTTGGATCTGTGCTAGCCTTGGAATAGGGGCACAGAGATAAATGGCACACTTAACACAGACACACAGGATCAATAAGATTGAGACTTTCTTTATGTTTTCCTGTGTTATCTCTGTGGGCAGAAGCTCCAGCAGCCTTCTCCTCTCCCCTCTCACTCTGGTTCATCTTTCCAGATGGCTCTACCCACCCAAGCAACCCAGACTGTGAGGAGTCCGGTGAAAGCAGCTGTAGTGGCGGCTCCGAGCCAGAGACTTCTGGCCATCAGCTCTTCTGCTTAGAATATGAGACAGACAGCGGAGAGGTCACATCAGTTATCGTGTATCAGGTATGCCTCACAGAAATAGCTGCAGCCTGAAGGTGCTGGGCCATGGTAGAAATCTCTGCCAGACCCTGAGCCACTGTTTTCCTCAGGGCCAGTGGGAAGTGTCTGCTCCACATGGAGCATAGACCCCTGGCAGCATAACTCACACCTGTCACAGTGATTTTCAGTAGTCAACAGGGAGGGCATGTGGCCGCCAGTTGAAAATCACTGTTCCAGGGGATGCCTGGGAAGTGACAGGTACTGGCAAGAAGCTCTGAGTCAAGTAGAATTCTATGAAAATATTGTTTAGGACAGGGCAAGTCACCTTTCCAGAAGAGGCTAGTCCCTGAGCTTCCTGACTCTTCCTCCACGTAGGATGATGATCCAGGAAGGGTGAGTGAGGAGGTTTCTGCACACACACCTCTGGATCCACCCATGCGAGAAGCCCTCAAGTTGCGCATCCGAGAGGAGATTGCAAAACGCCAGCGCAGACACTGACCAGACTGAAAGCATTCTCTGCAGGCTGAATTCACTGCCCAGGGAGCTCAACCTCTAGTTTGGGGGTGCCAGAACCAGTCTGGATTGATCTTGAGACCCTACCCCCCAAGCTGCCACATCCACAGAAAATAGGTGTTGCAGGGACTATGCCTGGCGACCTCCTGCGTACCCAGTCTTGTATGGTGGCCCATTTGACCAGCCAAATAATCTGGAATTTTTTGAGAATTTTGTATGGCACCTTGGGGTTCTGGAAGCAGAGATGCCAGGGAAAGCCAATATATACGAAACCTTGTGCCAATATGCTGGTTTCTCACTGAGGTCATATACTATGGGACACCTGGCCACTACTGTTCCACCCAGCTCATTACATGTTTTTATACTTCCTTTCTTGCTTTTCCTTACTTCCATGCATGTTTTCCTACATCTTTTTCACAGCTATTTCTTTGTACTTTTCTTTCCCTCATCTTTTTGTTTCAGAATCCATCCATTCTATACTACTCTCTTGCCTCCCAATATGGCTATGCACTTTCAGTTGCTCAGGACTTTGTAGGTGGGAGGTTCCGGCGCTATACCTTTCTCACAAATTCTCCCAGTAATTCTGATACCAATAAAGTGGGAGATCTTCATTTTTGAGGCCTACTACCAAGCATGTGTCTTCCTTCCCTTCCATAGCTTTTGCAAGTTTCTCTCATGCTTTGCACTAAGGAGACCTAGGAAGATGATGAAACTAAACTGTAAGAATTTCTTGCAGCAAAACCTGCCATCATTAGGGCTACAGAATTCTAGCTTTTGACTTTATCCCTAGATGTGAACTGACCAACCTCTACTCAGGCTAAAGGGAAATTATCAAAACAAGATTGAAACTAATGCTCTAAATGTGATTTATCTCAAATGTACATACAAAAGGAATTCAACATTAGCAATAATTGCCTATTTGGAGCCCTAGTTGCAAAAGAAAAAAAAAAGTGAACAACACCCTATAGGAAGTGATGAAATTAGGCTCGCCCATCTGCCCCTCCCATGGCCCATGCTTTCTCCTTTCCTACCTCCCAAGAGTTTATAAAACAGATCCTTCAACTAAAGGTCTCCAGGAAGATCTTTGCTTTTACCTAAGTGAATGTCTTAATGCAGGATGAAGCTAAGGTCTGAGAAGTCCATGTGACTTCCTGAAATTCCAAACCACTTAATTTTTCCAGCAAATGGGCCTAACCACAAGGACTTGTACCTATGGGGTTTAAGTGATCTGTGAGCACTGAAACTTCTTGAAACCAAAGTCCCCTGCTCGAGCAGTTTCTCTATATCACAGTCTCAAGATCAGTCTGATTGAATCATCTCAGTAGCTTTATTGTGTCTCACACCCCTGAAAAGCTGCCACCCTAGAAGTGAAGCAGGTAAGCTTCTTAAACTACATCATGAAAATGCAGCAAGCCATAGCTTGCAGTGTCAGAAGAATGCCGGGAAGGTGAGTGAGGTGCATAAGTGCCTGGTTGTGAAAGCAGCCAGGGACCAGAGTGCTCCTGACCCACAGAGCTGGCCTGGGGCTAAATGTCTTAAACTTGCCAGTCCTCTGCTCAGTTCTACTTTGAAAGCAGAAAATATACCCTCTATATATTCAACTGGGCTTACAAGTGCCTTTTGACTTGCAATGTTCACTACCCTGCAGAGCCTCCGGGTCAAGGAGGCAGCGCCATACTCCATCTCTAATCAGAGGGCCAGTCATAGTAGTCTTCCTGCTCTTCAACTGATCTTCCAACTTGAACATAGGATTTTACTGGAACTCTTAGGTTTGCTAATCTGGAATACTTTTTGGGTCTGACTTCTCACAGCCGGCTATCCTGTTTCCTGGATTTATTACAGAATTTAGAAAGGACCAGGAGAGGATAGCAGGGCATTGCGCCTGAAATCTTTGCCTAATTCCTGTCTTGTGAGAGGGAAGAAGTGTGTACTTATTGTGTCCTCATATGTGTTTGTTATATAATCCTCACACTCAGGTAAGAGACTGATGGGAACTCCTTGCTTGTAAACTTCTCCTTGAGGCACTTTGCTTAGCAAGTGCATATAAGATATCTTTCACCCAAGAAAGCATTCTAATTTTTAGATAATTTATGCAATATGATTATGTAAAGCACCAAGTCTGGTGCTTAAATGAAAGGTTGTCCTTTAGTGCAGGCCTGTTAGTGGTAAGACCAGGTGTGCCTAAAATGCTTCCCTGCTGATGATCTTCAGCCAGTTGACAGAGCTCAGGCTCATTGCTTATTGCTACCGCAGTCTGGAGTCCGAGATGATACTATCAGTGTATTCGCCAGACTTGCCTCCAGACATCTTTCAGTTGCTTTCAAATATTGGTGCTTTGCCATCAAGGAGCATGTTCCAGAGCATTTCCCACAGGCTCTAGAGATATCCCAAAGAAGACTTGTCCCATGCTGTTTGGTGCAGTGGCAACTGTGTTGGACTAGCTGGAGCTTTCCAATAAGCTACTTCAGAATCAACACTTATTTGACTGGATATGATCATGGCTGTCTAAAAATGGTACCCTGAGAGGCATATCTGATGCCTACCTAAAATGAAGTGTTCTTCACTTACTGAGGGTAAGACTTAGAATTTAAGGTTTTGTGTTTCCAGCTTTGTGATGGGTATTGTTAAAAATAGAAGGAAACTGAGGTCTGCAGGGACTGTGCAAGAATAAACACTAAAGCTTGAGTTGCAGCCAGTTGGCAACTGATGGAAGTCTGTGAAGAATATAATTCACGAAGGGAAAAGAATGTTAAACTTACTGTGCTGAATGGGAGTAGGAGCCTGTGAAGCCTGGCCAGCCAGTAGGACCAATGGGGACAATAACAAATGCTTTTCCTTGTGGACAAGCCTCTACAAAGGACATTCCATCTCCATGGTCTACTCTGAGGGCACTGCCAACTAGAGATTAGTCCATAGGACTGGAAGAAACTCTTTGGATACACAGCAGAATATCTAATCTGTGCATTTGGTGCAGGATCTGTTGCAGGTGGGGTAGTGGATCCCCAACAGATTCACAAATGTAAATGAAGCCATTGCATCTAGAAAGACAGGAAAAAGGGGACAGATAACTTTGCTACCTCTGAGCCTTCTTTTGGGAGTATCACCATGGAATGTCCACAGTTATCTGAAACATTTTAAGCTCGCTTGATGAATTCCTGGCCTGTCCCTGAAGAATCAGATGACTCAGAAGCCTTAGACACCCACCCAATTTCCCCACTAGCTGGAGTGATACTAGAAGTTAAAACTTTTGAAGTGAATGGCCCCACTGCCTTCGCAGAGCCACCAGAATGAGAGACTGGTTGTACTGTTTATATTGTGATATTAAGTGTATAAAAAGCCATACATTTCTGTTTTCTCATTTCCAATGTTTCTGCTATATGGATGAATAAAGTGAAGTGTGCAGATTATTTGAAAATCCTGCAAGGAAGGTACTTTTCAAATACAGTGTTCTTTTTAACCAATAAACTAAAACTATTTTTACAGTACTGTTTCTGCCAAAAGTTGTGAAATCACTTGTGTACATAAGGGAAGTAAAGATTAAATGCCTGGCCCAAAGTCACTCAGCACCACAGAATCAGCACTTGAAATCTCATCTTCTGCTGCCTATTTTAAGAACTGTCCTGGTTGGAGCATAACTACACTTACGCAGCATTAGAGCTGGACGGGACTTTTAAAGACATCTGGTTCTTATCTGATATGTAACTTCTTTTTGCCCACCACCCATGAAGAGCTCTTCCATCATAGGGAGCTCTGTCTCAGGGTAATTCTATTTTAGTGATTACTCAGTCCAAATCTACCTCCTTGTTACCACTATGGAGTAGTGGACTTAGCCCCCACTTTATAAGTTAAAACAGCCGGTTTAGAACCTAAGTAGTTTCCTCAGACTTCACCATGATATTGGTTAGATAGGAACTCAAACCCTGCTCAACAGGACATAGTGGTAAATGTTATTTCTCACAAGTGCACCAACAGGTGCTGGGCTGCCTTTTAAAGTGCTAGGCACACTTCTGGTATGTAAAAGGAGTATTCCCACCCTTTTAATCAGGAAAAGAATGTCCAGTAATATGCTGGGCCTTAAGTTTTGACTGAATTTGGAGGTAATTCCTACACTACCCTGTCTCCTTTTCCCAATCTGCTGCCTTATTTCTTAATCCACACCTGGCCGCATTGGTCTCTGCAGCATTGTTTTAAGTGTGTACAGCAGTCAGGAAATGGACGCAGACTTCTGGACAGTACTTTGTGTACTTGTACCCTTAAAAATAAAAAGTATCTTATGAATAGCATAAGCCAACTCCAGGGCGCTTGAAATTCTTAAAAGCAAAAATCAGGGTTTATGTTTGCTTCTCGCGGGACCCGCCTCGCCTTCACCTGGGTCAGGCACAGGGCGCCACATTGAAGGAGGTTCCCCTAAGCGTCTCTGTCGAGAGATCTCGGCTGCAAAAAGTGGCCAGCGGCGGAGGGAGGCTCCCCCAGCCAAGTGCACCATGACATTCACAGGTGGAGTTAGCTGAAAGGCTGTGCAGCCCCCAGAGCTTCCCAGCTCCCGAAGCTTCCACTGCAGGAAAAGAGCCAAGCAGATCATCCTTTTGGCATCTCCCGTGTCAAGAGCCGCTGCTCGTGTTCCTGGCCACAACCCCCAGCTCTAAGGTCCCCCGAAGTTGGGGAGCCGCCCACTTTTCTACCGTGACGCCGGCGCGGGGGCTCGGGAGTTGTAGTCGCTAGCAGAGCGCGGGCGCTGGGACGCTAGCCGCTTAGACTTCACGTCCCGGCGGGCGGCGCGGCGCGGCCTGGGGCCAGGGGCGGGGCCGGTCGGCCCTTTAAACCTTTCTGGGCTGCTCCGAGGGCCGCAGCCAGAGACGGCGCCACGAGGGGGCTGAGCGGGGCAAGGCGGCGACCGGGCACTTCGGGGAGGTGCGTACTGGGCCCCTTCCCCGGGACCTCCAGAGATCACTTTGGGACATGGAGTAGGAGTTCGGATCCTGGGGGGGGGCTCACGGGTCGTGGGTTGCAAGCCTGAAACGGAGTCCCCGAGCACACGCGGGTAGAGAACGGGCTGAGCTTCCCGCATGAACCCGCCACTTGCCCTGGGCGCGGGTGGTCAATGGTTGCCTGCTGTTCCACCGGGGCTCCGGACCCCTCCCTGGCTTTCCTTGGCTGACTGTCCAAACTCCAGCCCCTCTCCCAGTCCGGGTCCCGCAGGCGAGGGAGGTAGCTCCCTCTCCAAATTTTATGGCCCTGATCACCCCGGTGGTATTCTGGTGGAACGCGGAAGCCCCCGGTGGATGCCAGAGGGGGTGTCTACGTTCCAGCGTGGACTCAGCACAAAGTTTGGGTGCTCGGAGCCCCAGCTGGAGCTCGAAATCTAGTGTGGACTGCTATCCACCTCTCCACCCCCCACCCCCGGCTTTGGTCAGGCACTGGACCTTGGACTTTGATCTGTCTCTCTCCACCAGGCCAGGGCAGCTGATGGTTTTGGAGAAATTTCTTAAGGTAGCTGGACCCGCCCCCTCTTTCCCATCCATCTCTTGTCCTCTTCCCCTCACCACCACCATCCTGGCTTCCCTCCCTCATGACCGCCTGGATCCTCCTTCCTGTCAGCCTCTCAGCATTCTCCATCACTGGCCTATGGACTGTGTAAGTAAAGAGGGGGAGGGTTAAAGACAACTAGGGTACAAAATGGGCCCAGGCTCAGGTTGGACTGGCCTACCGAGGACCCGACAGGAGCTTGATGGCACACAGAGTCCCTTGTCCTGTTGCAGGATGCAGGGTGGACGCCAGGGTCACTCAGGCCATCTCCAAAGCCTGGCCTGGTGCCTGGGCACATGGCCCCATGGGACAAGCTGGCACCACTGCTCATCAGCAGGGTAGCCCCAATGCACATATTTTTCTAGTCAGGGTAATGTCCAAAGTTCCTCTAGTTGGGGGCCATGCTGTTCTGGTGTGTCAAGCCTGAAAGCCAGCCCACATGAGTCCCCAGCAAGAACACTGGTGCTGAATGGGATCAGAATCAAGAAGGATCAGTGGAGAAGGCTGGGACTGGAGGGCTCTACAGGCAGAGCGACAACTGTGTCCCCATAGGTATGCCATGGCCGTGATGAACCGCCACGTGTGCCCCGTGGAGAACTGGTATGGTGCACTCTGCAGACAGCCTCACTCTAAAGCTCCCTTCATCTCTGTTCCCTCTTGGGCCAGGGCTGCCGCAAGCCAGATGGAGACCCTGGGCCTCACTGCTCTTCTCTGACATTGGCAGCGCCTGCCCCTCCCCAGGCATGGCTTTGTGCCCATCTACCTGCTTCCCACCATCCCTTCACCCCTTTGGCTTCTGCCTCAGGCGAGCCCTGGGATGTGGGCTTTTCAGCCCCTGCCACGGGAGGTTTGGGAGCATAGTCTCAGAGAGGCCTGATGCTGTAGGCCAAGGGCCCAGGGGAAGCTCTTTCCCCCAGTCTACTCTATATCCTGACTGCCAGGTCCTACAACGAGTCCTGCTCTCCTGACCCCACTGAGCAAGGGGGCCCCAAGACATGCTGCACCCTGGATGATGTACCCCTCATCAGGTGAGGTGCAGAAACTAAGCACACTGGGGAGACCCAAGGTCCTGCTAGATTCTAAGCCTAGCCCCTCAGTAAAGGCCTGTCCTTGGGCCCCAGGAATAATGATGTTAGGGGCGCATAATAACAATACTACTTGACAATTACTGTCTGCACGGCACTGTGCTGAACACTTTACATGCATGTCATTTAATCTTCACAGAGTTAAGGCAGCTATTATTTTCCCCATTTTATAGGCAAGGAATCTGAAACCCAAGAGTTATGTCAACCATACGGGTCATGCAGGTAGTAACTGGAGGCACTGGATTTAAGCTCCAGCCCTCTGATTGCGCAGCCTGAGTTCTGGTTCAAGAAAGGGCAGACCATGAAGTCCAAGGAGTCGCAGGTTCTGCCAAGTGGACCTGAGCACTCCCTTAGCACTCAACACAGCTCTGCTTTGGAGGGTGGGGTGACCCACCCTAGAGCCAATTATTTGTGAGGAACACTGGTCCTTCTCATAAATCAGTGGCTTGCCTGCTAAGGAATAGGCAGATAAAGCAAAAGAAAGCAGGTTGGCCAAAATGGGGACCTCCTGGACTTCTGCCTCTCTCACTGTCCTTATTCCTCCTCCTCCTCCTCTCAGCAAGTGTGGCACATATCCCCCAGAGAGCTGCCTCTTCAGCCTCATCGTCAACGTGGGTGCCTTCATGGGTGAGTTGTGTTCTCAGCCTCCCTTGCCATCCCATCCCCCCATCGCCTCCCAGAAAGGCCCAGGAAGCCCCTGCTCAGAATAACCTATCCCACCAGGAGCTAAGGTGAGAGGGGCCACTTCTCTTCCCCGAAGGCCAAATGCTGACTCCCACACTCACCCGGCTGGCCAGTCTAAAGAAACCGTTTACCACCTGTCCATTCCCCTCTGGCCCTCAGAATATGGTGGGGAGAGGGGGGCTGGCAGGCTTGTGCCAGAGCGGGCAGAAGGAAGACACTTGACCGCGCCCACACCCTCTTTCCCCAGTGGCTCTGACCTGCCTTCTACGCTACGGGCAGCTCCTGGAGCAGAGTCGTCACTCTTGGCTTAACACCACAACCCTCATCACAGGCTGTACCAATACGGCAGGCCTCGTGGTGGTCGGCAACTTCCAGGTGCACTGACAGCCCATCCTTTTGTGGTGGGGAGGGAGGTTAGAGGAGAGGGCTAAGTGTAAGCACATTTTCCTTTCTACATAGTTACTGAAATGCCCTTTAGGCAAAAACTGGTTTGGCCACTTAGAAAACTAGCATGGTCTTCTCTTTAGAAACATGTTTGTGTCTTCGGGTTTCTTAAAAGAAAGTGAACAAAATCCAGATTGGTCAACAGTTAAAGCGGTTGAATCTGTCTTTACATGGTAGACTGTCTTCATTCTGGACAGTTGGTAGGGTGAACTGTCATTCAGTACTTTTAAAACAGCTGTGTGCCTGCCTTCTCCTAATAGTGCCTCACCGTCTACAGTGGTCCTTGGTCTCCTGAGGGTTGGCCTGAGCTGCAGGGGCAGCCCCTCAAGGCTGGGGATGGGAGGAGGGACTGGGAGGTAAAGGGGGGGGAGGGAGGAAGTGGAAAAGAGGTGACATGAAGCAGGTGAAGGGGTAGAGCTGCTTCACAGATCAGCCCGTCTCTGGGCCCAGGTGGATCATGCCAAGTCTCTGCACTACGTTGGAACTGGCGTGGCCTTCTCCGCTGGGCTGCTCTTTGTCTGCCTACACTGCGCCCTCTCCCACCACGGGGCCACCACTCCCCAGGACCTGGCTGTGGCCTACCTGCGGATGGTGCTGGCAGTCATCGCCTTTGCGACATTGGTCCTCAGTATCCTTCCGGGACAGAGCAGCTAGGCACTCATCCTCTAGCCCAGCCCTTCTCCCACCCAAGAAGGGGGAGGGGGACACACATTCCTGGTAATACCCGCCCAGCATCCTTCAGGGCAGTGAGCCCTGGTCCTTTGCTCCAGCCTAGCTACCTATCTGGGACGGCAGAGGGGTTCGCAGGCTCCCCCATGTCCTACTGAACATTTCCTTAGCCTCGTCCAGGTGGTGTCTTCTTCATCCATGAGAGTCCTCAGCTGCAGCACGGGGCAGCCCTGTGTGAGTGGGTGTTTGTCATCGACATCCTCGTTTTCTACGGCACCTTCAGCTATGAGTTTGGGGCAGTCACCTCAGAGACACTGGTGGCAGCGCTGCAGCCTGCCCCTGGCCGGGCCTGCAAGTCCTCCGGAAGCAGCAGCACCTCCACCCACCTCAACTGTGCCCCTGAGAGCATCGCCATGATCTGAGGTCTGGGGAGGGTGGCCTGCCCTGCCTCTAAAGCTCCCCACCCCTTATCTTCTTTGCATTTATTTTGTACCAAAAACAACTTTGTGAGTATTCAGCTGGGATACAGACTTCCTCACTCTCAGAGGAGTGTCCATCCCACACCCACCCATGCCACAGAGGAGCAGGCCCTGGCATCTGCCTGCACACGACCTGCTCCCCCACGCCGCAGTGTTATTTTTATGTTTAAAGGTCACCTATCCTCATTCACCCAGCCAGCCCTTCAGGTGCCTTCTACTCCCCAGTGCAGAGTCAGACCACTGGGGTTTCCTGCTGCAGTCATTGGGGGCTGGGAATAGCAAGAGATAGAGGAGGGCATGGAGGTGGGGCTGAGCACTCCCTAGTCTTCACAAAGCCCACTTTGGGCTCCCTGGGCTGCACTGGGAGCTTACTTCTTCACCCTGCCCCTTACTTTCTTTAGAGCAAAAAACACAGCAGAACCACATGGGTATTTTAGTACTTTTTTTATATCTATTAAAAGAATTCTAATTTGCATGTTTGTATTCTGTTCTGGAGAGTCAGAGAGGGCCTGATCCAGGATGACTTTCCCTAAGCAAAGGATGGGGGTAAGCTTCTCCCCCCAGGGAGAGTCCTGAGTGTTCAAGAGTCCACTACTCTTGAACAAAAGATGCTAGGTGCTATCCAAATAACCCCAAGGGCTTGAAGCCCTTTCTGGACCTTGGACAGTCTAAAGACCTGATCTGGTCTGTTCATTTCCCATTTCCTTTCCTGCTCAGAGTCTGTTTTAAACTTTGAGTTCTAAAGAGGGGATGGTTAGGTGGGATGCACAGAGCAACTTTAAAATGTTAGAAGCAATTTTTGCAGTGGAGCTAAAGAGAGTGCCTGGGATTCCAAGGTTGATTAAAAATTTGCAGGACAAGGGGAATTCGGGCTAGATTTTCTTTATCATCTCTGAGTAACTACTAGATTCTAAACCCTGACACATTTTGCTTTCCAACCACTAACACAAGGCCCAAACCACAAAGGCTGGTTTAGTGGGCAGGTTCTTGACCTGGCCTTCACGACCCTAAGTCCAGACAAGCTAGCACGCTTGGCAGGGAGGGATAAACCTGGTGCCTTCTGTGGCTCGGGACCACCTTCTCCAATAGCAAGAAGAACCTAGTGGAGGATGCAGAGCCCCTGCCCAGGTCTGTGATCAATGCACCTTCAGGGTGGGTAAAGAAACCTTTAATGAGGATTTAAGGTGCAAGAGGAAGATGTTGCAGAGGACTGGCACACAACCCCAGCTGCCTCATGTGTACATGGCTCCATGGAGGTTCTCGAGTCGATGCTTCTGCTGTAGCTTTCGAGCCTAAAGGAAAGAAGGCAAGTGCCATTTCTCAAGGCCTGTGGATGGGACAGCTATCATGGAGCCAGCTCTCACTGTTTTCAGGCCCTTAACATCTGCATTACCAAGGCTCCTGCCCCTCACCAAAGTCACTGGGAAAGCAGCCAGAACCAGCACCCAGAAGATACCCAGGTCTGAGGTGGGGACTAAGAACATCAAGGACAGGGACTGAGGAAGCCCCATTATGACCCCCTCCACTTAACCACCAGGTCCTACCTTATCTCGTCTGTGCTCTTCATAAGTGTCATCATCAGTGGGCAGTTCATGGCGGCACAGGGGGCAGGAATTTGTCTGGGAAAAGTAGGGCAGTGTCTAGTCTGGGACTGGTCTTCATAACCTACTATCCCTTCCCTACTCCCAATTTTCATCTCTCTTCTCCCTTCTCCATAAGCAGAAAGAGGCTTGAGAACCAGGCCAGGGGCAGGGTGAGGACTAGGAGAAAGGAAGCAGTACCTTGCTTAGCCAGGGTAGAATGCAGTTGGAATGGAAGAGGTGATGGCAAGGCATCTCAATGGCAGTCTCCTCCTCCTCAAATTCCAAAAGACACACGGGGCACTTGAGCTCTTTAGGAGGGAGTGCTGATCAGGAGCGCTATTACAGACCCTACCTCCCAGCTCCCACTCTTGGAGTCCACTCTTGCCCCAACCTGGAAAACTAAAGGTCAGACCACAGTCTGACTTGGGGAGGGGGTGGGTCTGGCCCACTTGTACCCAACAGTGGAATTGCTGTTCTTACCAGCCTGAGAACCCCTGATGACTGTCCTAGGGAGGTTTTCAACCACAGCCTTGGCAGCAGGTGGAGGCAGGTGGTGATCCCAATCTACTACCAACCCCAAGTCTTCAAAATCCATCCTATTGAAAAGTGACCTGGGAAGAAGGACACAAGTTCAGGACAAAGGAAAACCCTACCTCTTTGCCCCTGCAATCCACTAAGCCTTAGCAGATAAATACCTTGCCTGGCTAGTCTAAATAATAACAGCTTCCCTTTAAAAACGCTCAGTAGTTGAAAAAAGTGGGAAATGACTTACAGCTGCTCACAGACAACCCCAGCACGCAGGCTGTTTAGCCCCATTTTACAAATGAGTAACAGGCTCAGAGAAGTTACTCAGGCCAGCAGGTGTGACCTGGTAAGGCCAGATTCCAAGGACAGTGGACGGTGTTACCAAGGAGTCTACCTACTCACACCCACTCGGCCTCTACCCCGCCCCCAGGGCTCGCCTTCCACACCTAAAGCCCACTGCCCTCCCGCCCCCGAAAGTCCTTTTTCTCCAGCTTCAGTCTCCCCATAATCCCCTTGCTCGAGCCCCACGGACTAGCCAGATTACCGATCTCTCCCCCAATATCGCCGCAGATCTATTCATCCGTCCTCCCCAGAATCCGCTGTCCCAGATAATCCGCCTTCTTCAGTCAGTCCCAGGTCAAGAAACCGCCGCCCAGGCCCCACCTCCCAGCCCCGCGCACCCACCGTGCGAGCTCCAGCAGCATGTTGGTTCGGGTCTCCTGTTCGGGATTCAACGGCTCACAGTCGTGCTCATCGAAATAGGACGCCATCGCTGCCCGGCAGTCTGACGCAGTCCACTGCGCCCTCCCGGCGTCGACCAATTAACTGGCTAGTTGAGAGAGGATGACCAAGCAGCGCGGCCGAAGGGCGGGCGCACAGAGGCGTTTGGCACCGAAAGCGGAAGTATTCATCCTGCAGCCCCTCATAGGCTCGAGTGAGTCAGGTGACCACAGGCTACCGCCAATGGCAGAGGTCGAAGTGGTCAGCAAATATTTGTTTAGGAGTCAGCTTGGAAGTGACTCCTGGATCTTGTTAATGCCCTAAAAAGCCTAGTGTCTGGGTTGTGGGGATCTCAGCTTGCTCGGAGGCTCAAGGGCCTCGGCAATTCAGATGCTAGAAGCATGTTAGGATTCGCTGGCCCAGAGCCTGTGAGTCTAGAGGAAGAGCCCGGAATCAGGGCTCTTCCAGCTGCTCTGCCCTGGCCCCTGCCGGGCAATTCTGCACCCGCTGTGCTCTAGTTGGTCCCAGAGTTTGCTCTTGATTCCCCGGCCCTCAGAAAAACAAATAAACAAAAAAAAATTCCTGCTCGTCTGTGTTAGACGCAATAATAAAGAGAAGATAATAAACCGAGAATGGAAAGATCCCGTCAGCAAATCTGGATCATTACCTACAATTGTGTGACCCTTCGCCTAGTCCTCAACCTCTCCCTAGCTTCTGTACAACTGGTGGCTTGAATTAAATAAGGTATTTGTACACCTGTCTACCCAGGGGGGCTGCAACTTTAAGAAAAACAAAAACCAGGGGCCTCCATGGTGGCACAAGGGGTTAAGTATCAGCACTAGGAAGCTATCAGCAGCCACTGTAGCACTAGTTTGATACCCCGCCAGGGAACCAACACACATGGCGCAGCAGACCTCTCCTGACTCTGCCGCTTCTCCCCTCAGCAGTGTAAAAAAAAACACCAGAGTCCTCAAGGATTCTGATCTAAGCATGGAAGTGGTATTTTCATAAGTTCCACAGGTGAATCTAATGTGAGATACTAAGTGATTTGGATGATTTGGCATCTAGAACTATTGCATTATAAAGAGTACCACAATTGTCCCATCTTTACATGTGTAAAATGCGAGTCTTGAAAATGATTTATCTAAAGTCACATGACCTCTAAGTGCAGGAACAAGTGCTTCCCTAGGTCTTTTTCAGAAAAGGAAGACAGTAATGGACACAGTGGAAGAACACGCTCAGTGAGGAGGGAAAGTACCACTCAATCCCTGTTTGTTCTCGTTTCCTGTCATCAGCCTTCACTCAACCTAACAACCTGCTTCTGTTATACACTTGACCTTGAATTCCTCTTCCCACACACACTTGAGTTTGAGATGCCGTTAAGTAGCCCAGGCAGAGACTGCCCTGCTTCCAGTCTTGATTGGGTCTTCTTGCCTTCTTTCCTGACCTTTATTACCCAGTGAGCTTTGCTGCGGTCCAAAAGGCAGTGCTTTTTGGTCCCTGTGTGGCCCTGGAGCTCTGAAAAGTCTGAATTATTTCCTACAGGGAAAACACCACCCATTCTTTTAACTCTGCATTACAGAACCACAGAAGCATTTCTCATTTCATTGTCACCTGCCTCATCTGCAATCTGGTATAATGCTTGAGGGAAAACATGGGCAGAGAAATTGGGGAAGAAGAGGTGCTCAGAGTCTATCTGAAGGTGAGAGCCTCCAGATATAAAAATCTTTGATGTGCTTTTCTCTTTGTCATCCCATCGGTCCTCCGAGTATCCCTAAGACATCAGAAAAATAACACACTCCATCCTCAGGGAAATAGACTGAGGGCCTGTTTTAGGGTTTGTTGTATCTTTACACCTGAACTCCAGAAAGATCTGTTTATGTAGAGTTGGATGGGATGGGGAAAGACACAGAAGGGCCCCCCCCCACCCCGCCAGGGATAGAGTTGTTCAGGTGATGGTTTTCTAAGCAAACCCAGGGGTAGAAGAGAGTAGGAGAACCAACCTATAGATCGTGCACGCATGCGCGCGCCCGCTCTCTCACTCTCACTCTCTCCCTCACGCATGCTCGCACACACAAACACCAGCATTTAACCAAACAGCAGCGTTTACTGAGTTCCAGGTGGGGCTGGCCTAGCATGGCCAGTGCAAGCAGTGGGCTGCCCTCAAGGGAAAGTCTGTGGTGTGATGGGACATGCAAAGGTGCATGTGTCAAGGCTGTCCTTTGGCCCTCGCTGGGGTAACTCAGATGGGTGCAAACACCAGAGTTCTCTGGAGACCAGAGCTGGCCAGCGCAGCCATTTAGCCTCTCCTCTAGACCCAGCTATTTCAGTCTCAAGGCCCTGACACAGCACCTGCATCTTGGGACACTGGGGCGCTGGTGTCCTCGCTGTTCTGTGGGAGAAAGATGGCCAGCAGCACAATCAGGATGATGAGCAGGCAACCGCCCATCACCAGTCCCAAGTAGATCCGGCAACGGATGTTCTCCCCACGCTTCTTCTGGGACAGGGTCTTGGTTGTCTTGCTGAAGGCTGTGCTCTGTGGACACCCCCAGACACAGGGTGGGAGTTAGTGGTTCCCCTGAGAGCTTCAGAGTCAGCTCCTCCCAACACTGTCCCAGCGGGGTATGGTTTCCTCCCACATCCTCCCTGTCCATTCCCTTTCTGGAGCTGCCCTGGGACCCTCCCAATCTGACTCCTGGTCTCAGACAATGGTGTAGCCCTCGACTTGCAGCATTACCTGGCTCCCCCCCAGTTAATAACCCCACTCCTCAATCTTTAGGAAGGTCCACATTTTTAAAGCAAAGACTTCTACTTCACAAAGTTTACCCATTGCATATCTAAGCTAGGGGATGCTTCAAGAAACCCAGCAGCCCCACACTGACACTTGGTTGAGCCTCAAGCCCTAACGAGGGCCTAGAACCCTGAGCACAGCCTGAGAACTCTCCCTGAGGGCTCCTCCTAGCCCCTCCCTGCTTCCCCAGGCCTCACACCATGTCCAGGAGTTGGTCTGAACGCTGCTCCAGCTCTGACAGTTTTCCATCGCGTTCCAGGACCTTGTCGAAGTTGTTCAGCATGATTTCCGTCACCTCTTGCGCCTGCCGCTGGCACCGCTCCAACTCATTCCCTGCCTGGGCACGAAGCCCAAGGTCAGGGCTGCATGAAGCCCCAACCTGGTCTTCATCTGATCCCAAGACATAGAGGCCTCCTCTCCCCCATTCTGTGCATGTGTATGTGCAGTATATGAGTAAGGGAAACAGCATCTTCCCTGGGCGAGTGTGACTCACCTTTAGTCTCAAGTTTCCTCCCCCCTGCACATCAAGGTAGGTCCAAGGCATTCCCATGCTTCTAGCACCTCAGTTTCCAGTCAGGTGACCCAGAGTGGGGCCTTTGTGGAGACCATCCTCCCACAAAGCTCACTTGTTCTGGAATGACCTGTACCAAACACACACCTGTCCTGTGACCTGTCTTCCCCCGGCATAAGGCAGCTGCAAAGGGAACCTAGCTACTTGTCTAGAAATCAGACAGGAAGGAAATCCAACCCACAGAGCTAGAAAGGGAACTCTGGACCAGCCAATGTCATAATTTCTGTCTAACCAAGATATCCCTTGCATCCCCCCCAAAACACACACACACACACACAAGTTCAGATCTCGACCTTGCTCCACATCCTCAGATCTCGGACCTCTGATGGATCCTGGCCTGACCTGTTCCCCACATCGATGTTCAAAGCCAATTCACTGTCTGCCTGGGAATCTCAACCTTCCTGGCCTCTGGTCTCTGGCCTCCAGCCTTCCAGCCAGCCAGGATCTTCACTGAGCTCCAACTCACAGAGATGAGGCCCTAGATTTCCCAGCTTGGGCAGCCTCACCTGACAAAAGAACTCAGCTCATTTTGGAGGACTGGGAAGGGAGGTGCAGTGTCCAAGCTGCGGTTAGTGGTGTTAGAACATAAGGAAGAGGGAGAAAAACATGATCACAAGCAAGAAAATGAACTGGTCTTTGGATGCATGCAACTAAGAGAGATCCAAGGCAGGAGACCCTGGTGAGAACTAGAGACATAGAAGCAGGTCCAGCAACGTGTCAGGAAGATGAATATTAGCAGATTAATAAGCCACAGAAACTCCTTCCTCCCAGCTGAGTCCCCCACAGCCCATCCCTATTCTTGTCTCCTTCCCACAGAGCATCAGCCAAGCTCCCTTTCCTGCCAGCCCATATTGCCCATTGTTTACAGCAGACATTTTGGCACTTGACTAAATTCCACTTCAACCAGAGAAAGGGAAGGGACCTGGTGGTCACAGAGGGCCAACTCCTACTCAGGCAAGAATCCGCCTTCAAGATTCTTGCAGCTGCCTTGCACACAACCTCCAAGCATTCCCAGCGTATGAGTCTCATCTGCCCAGCTGGAACTCAAGCTCCCAGAGGAAGGGCAGGGGCCAGTTTCCTACCTTCACCTGCCACCACTGTGGGGGCCTGGGAAGTCACTGAGGTGCTGACCACTGCTAGGCCTAGGAGGATGGGTCAGTTACATTATAACCTACCCAAAAGCAACTCTTACACTTAAGAGATGTTATCCCATTGTGTTTACCTAGCTGAGCAGAACTTTAGAGAAGTTCTGAAACTGAAATAGGTCAATATTTACCCATGAGCTAGAAAAGTAACCTGCTTCAAGAGGAAGCGGGCATACCACTACAGGGGAGCAGTAAGTGAGGAAGGAGGAATGAGAAGATAGCAGGGAAGCCACCCTCTTCTCTGCCTTTTCCTAACTCAACCATCACAACCGATATTAACACTGTTATTCAATAAGCCTCTGCTACTTGGAGTCTCCGAAAAAGAAAAGTTCAAGGTATCCCCACACTTAGAGTCCAAGGCAAAACCTTAGGAATGAACAAAGATTCAAAACTTAGATTCAAAACGTAGATCACGGCAAAAGATTGGTGGGACGCTGGGTAAGAGTTTGTTCTGCTCCAAATGCTACAGCTGTTGTTATCTCATTCTCCAACATGGGGTGACTTGGGGTCACATTCTCCACAAGAGCTGGCTGTGCCTCCTGCTGCAATCTGCAGGCTCTTTCCCCACTGCAGAGCCAGGCCTGTCCAGAGCCAAAATGGACCCAGGCCTAAAAGAACACATTAGCTCCAGGGAACCCAGAGGCCTCAGGCTCAAGTCTTGGGCCCTCCTTGGCCCCACTCATTCAGAGGAAAAATGCCCGCAATATGCACAGGTCTCTGCGGACATGGAGAGAAAAAGGATCATGGGGTATGCATGTGGGGGTGCGACCTCAGGGCAGGGCCATGCAGCCTCTGCCGCAGTGACCTCAGCCTGCCACAAGGTGCCTGCCTGGCAAATATTTTCTGAATGAATCGTGCCTATTCTTAAGGAGAGCTCTATCAACTGAGGGGAAGAGACATGCACTAGAAAAGAGTAAAGACCTACACTGTGAGACACCAACAGCAAGTGCGGGAGCCACCCACAGAGAGGGTGATTCCTGACAGCCACGGCAGACATAGTGGGATGAGCCCTGGAAGGATGGGATACAACTGGATATTCCCAGGACAGAGAGACATGGACACACTTGGCACCATGCGAAGCCAGGCAGAGGTTAAGGATGGAGATGCAGGCAGGGTGAGGTGGAGAAAGTAGTAAAAGTCAAGAAAAGAAAGCTCAATTGGGGGGAGGGATAGAATAAGAGCTAGTGCAGGTTTCTGAGCCAAGGGCAACACTGGAGAGGTGCCTGAGGATTATTTCTTTATTGGCAATAGACCAGCCCTGCTGGAAGTGAGAACACACAGGTCAGAGGCGGCCAGAGGGCTGGAGGAGTGCCATCCGCAAGAGTGTGAGGAGATGCCCACCAGGCAAGGTGGGAGCAAAGAATGTAGCAAGGAAGGAGGGGTGACAGAGGCACTTCTGAGCCCTGCTAGAGGACTGCAGGGCTTGAGGTTTTGAGCCAGGGGAAAGGTAGCAGCAGTGTCATTGGCACACCAAGGGTGAGAGTTACACAGGAAATGTTCTTGACAGACCACTGACTGCTGTACAGAATATCCCTTCTTCAAAGCTCAAATCTCCACTCAGGTTTTTTCAGGCCAAATACTTTTGAAAACAAAGCTGTCAAAAACCTCCCTGTCCTGGGTCTCCCTGGTGGTGCAAGGGGTTAAGTCTCAGCACTATGAAGCTATCAGCAGCCACTGCAGCAGAAGTTCAATTCCTGGCCAGGGAGCTTCCCACATGGCGCAGCAGACCTCTCCTGCCTCGCCTACTGTTCGCCTCAGCAGTGTACTTCAGTAGATCTGCCTGTTCTGTTCCCCACTCTGTCTCTGGTGAATCCTCTCACCCCCCCTGCACCTCTGGCCTACACCCCAGTTCTTGTATGCATAAATAAATAAATCTTTAAAATGCTCCTGTCTCCCGTCTTTCTTGATCAGAGCCTGAGAAACCTTCTTCCAGTTGTCATCGTTGTCATCATTAGATGGACCTGGGCAGAGACCAGGTGTGTCAACTCTCTGTGGGGTCAACACTCACCTGAGCTCAGAAACCAAGAGCGGGCCTCCCTGGTGGCGCAAGGTGTTAAGTCCCAGCACTATGAAGCTATCAGCAGCCACTGCAACATGAGTTTGAGCCCCTGGCCAGGGAGGTAACCCACATGGCACAGCAGACCTGTCCTCTGTCTCACCTGCTGCTCCCTTCAGGAGTATATTTCAGTCAATCTGCCTGTTCTGCTCCCACATCTGTCTCTGGTGAATCCTATCCTCCCTCACTATCCACCCCTGTACACACATTCCTCTGGCCTACACCCCAGCTCTTGTATGCATAAATAAATAAATATTTGGAAAAAAAAAAAGAAACCAAGAGCACTGCAGCCCTGCTTGTCACTCACCAGCTGAGTGACTGAAGAGTGAGGACATAACCTTTCTACCCTTCCACTTCTTCAACTGTAAAGTGGTGACAATAAAATACTATCCACCATGTTAGCTAAGGTATGTAACCACATAAAGTGCTTAGCACAATAACTGACACATAATAAATGCTAAGAGACAATAGCTCTGACCCTCCTCCCTGATGCAGGGAGGTGTTTCTGTCACTAATAAATCCTCCTGAGCTTAGAAAAAAAAAAAAAAAAAATAGCTACTGTTACTGTTGTAACCAAAGTTTCCCTAAGTTTTTTTTAGCAGTCAGATCCTAAGAACTAACAATCCTTGTCAATAAAACCTCTTAGCTATTTTTACAAAATACGTGTTTAGCCAAGCAAGCTCTTCCTTATTGTGAACTTGAGCACTTAATTGTTTCTAACTTAATACAGAATTTCTCCCACCTTTGCTAGCCCTCGACCAGTAGAGGTTTCACATCTTGAAAAAAATAACCGGCACCACTCAGGGGCACACATTCTGAGTTAAGCACTGTGCTGCTACCTGTTATTCACTTTATCTCATTTAATCTTCTCACAACAATCCATTGAGGACAGTGCTATAATCCAAGAGTTATAAGAAACTGGGGCTTGGGCCTCCCTGATGGCGCAAGGGAGGGCACTATGAAGCTATCAGCAGCCACTGCAGCAGGAGTTTGATCCCCAGCCAGGGAGCTTCCCACATGGCACAGCAGACCCCTCCTGTCTTACCCACTGCTCCCTTCAGCAGTGTATTTCAGTCAGTCTGCTTGTTCTGCTCCCCACTCTGTCTCTGGTGAATCTTCTCACCCCTCCCCTCCACACACACACCTCTGGCCTACACCCCAGCTCTTGTATGCATAAATAAATAAACCTTAAAGAAAAAAGAAAAGAAACTGGAGCTCAGAGGAGTTAAATCGCCTGTCTAAGATCACAGAGCCAGGGAATTGAAGATCTGGGAGGTTGAGCTCATGTAGACAGCAAGCATCAAATCCTTAGCCCCTGTGCTAAACTGGATGCAGGCAAAGAAAGGTCAAATGCTTGAGCTGGCTGGCTAAAGACTCACCAGATCATTTGATTCTTGCTTTCAATTAAACTTGAGACTCCTGACTCAAAACACAAACTCTTTAGACAGTGAATGAAAGGACAATCTACAAGAATGAATTCAACTCATTACTCATGAATTCAATTCATTGCTCATTCATTTTCCATCTTTCCCATCACTGCTTTGTTCCTACTCTATCCCCCATACCCGTCACCACATCTGGCACAAAGGACAGGCTGAAGAAACAGTGGTTGAGTGAATAGAGAAGAGAAGAGAAAGGAAAAAAAGGAGTAGATAGGGAGTGGGAATGGGAAGTGGGAAGGCAATGACCTAGGGACAGAGAAAAGAGCAGGAGTGGAAGAAGAAACAGAGACTGGAGTGTAGGAGATGGGTGGGGAGAGGGACCTTTGTACCCTCCCCAGGCTCTGACCCCTACTTGCCTCAATTGAACCTGTAAGAGTCCCAGAGTTTTCCAGTACCCTCCCCCCAATAAAGTATACTGTCTCAGCCTTCACTTTAGGAGTTTCCTCTCCTCCCCAGGTACTCAGGGCCATCCAGAAGCCCACTCAGCCATAAGGATCCCATGCCCCTAATGATGGGAAGTGGGCTCGGCGTTGGGCCTGTTCTCAGAGCCTCCCTCGTTTCCTGATGCAGTCTTAGAGCTCAGCGCTACCTTCCTGCCCCACTTCCTCATCCTGCCTCTAGTTCCCCGGAGATGAAGCCATCCAGGCATCTCGACCCTTAGTCAGGCTTCATCCATCACACCTCTGCTTCCTGACAGCACATCTTCCCAGGAGTCCAAAGGGAGGAGGGGCATGAGCACCAGCAGTTCCTGACACTTTTGCTTTGGAGATGGCAGGTGAGGACAAAGACCCGGGTCTGCAGCAGGAGTGGAGATGACTAAACTCGGGAATATGTCGCTAGGCAGGAGTTAAGAGGGAGTCACACTGTCGCACTATAACTTCGATTGAACTCTTATAGTAAACATCTTTCCTTTCTCTTTCTACCGAGAGGAGTTTGCCCTGTAACACCCTGTTTTGAGGCTGGCACCGCCTCTGCCACCCTATCTGCTCAGGTTTCCAAGTCCTCACAGCTCCAGGAATGGCTGAAGAGGTCATCGCATTGCCTACCATTTTTTAGGGGCTGCTTCTGAGTGCCATTGTAGCTCCTTTAGCCAGACAAGGACCCAACAAGGCTAGTATTGCTGATCCCATTTCATAGATGCGGAAAAGGAGGCCCAGGGAGGTTAAGTGACTTGCCCAGGGTCACAGAGCCGTTAAGTGGCCGCCACCGGAATCTCAGGCCGGTCAACTCAGAAGCGAAGCGGTACCACTTTTGTTCCAGGGAAGAGGAAAGTCCCAGTCTCTTTCACCTTGAAGGGGGCAGCCTCACTGGACGCACGCCGCGCTTTCCCTCCCGGTCTGCGCGCTACTCCTGGCAGCTCTCCGGGGACTGGTGCGGCGGGCACGGGAGGACTTCGGACTACTGCTTCGTACCCCCAAGCTCCCTCTCTGCTCCCCGCCCAGCCGCCCCGCACCTCCCGGGAACTCTCACCATCGCGGCTGCTGTCGCCTCTCCCGCTGAGGCTCCTCTGCTCGCCGAGCGACCGCGGTGCCAGAGACTCAGGAGGAAGCGGAGGGGCGGGGCCGGCCTGGGGGCGAGGGGCGCGTCTGCTCCCAGCGGCCACCGAGACCAAAGCGAAAGCGACCGCGTCCGCAACCCGAGTCGGTCCCGCGCCTCCTCCCGAGCCGCCGCCGTCGAGCTTCCCCAGCCTCAAGAATTTGGGGCTAAGCCTGCGCAACCTGGCGCCTGCTCTGCACGCTGACCACAACTCGGAGGCCCAACTATGAACTGGGCACAGTAGAGTGGGCTTTTAAGCCGACTCAGGGAGTACTTTCCAGGACTGCATCCGCGATCTCATAGATGGGGTTTAACTGTGGAGTCATCATTCATTCACTCGACAGGCATCTGTGTGAGTGCCATTGTCTGACAGTGGGCTAGGCTGAGCTGCCATGAATAGCGGGGTGGGAAGGGATCACTGCCACCTCGGTGAGTACATCTCACCAGCAACCAAAAACATACCCATCAAAAAATGTTTTGAAACTAAAAAGAGGTGGTGGTTGCAAAAAATCGAGAATGCACTACTGAACCATACATTTAAAAAATGGTCACTTGCATATTGTGTGATTTTCCCCTTAATTCAGAAAGAAAATGGAGGGTCCTTCCTGGTGATGCAGGGTCTGCAGAGGTTAAAGTCTCAGTGCTATCAAGCTATGACCAGCCACTGCAACTTGAGTTAGATTCTGGCCAGTGAGCTAATCCACATGGCGCAGGAGACCTCTCCTGTCTCTCCTGCTGCTCCCCTCAGCAATGTATTTCAGTCAGTCTGCCTGTTCTGCTTCCTACTCTGTCTATGATGAATCCTCTTATCCCCTGCACCTCTGGCCTATACCCCAAATCTTGTATGAATAAATAAATAAATCTTTAAAAAATAATAAAAGAAAAGAAAGAAAATGGGCCCCCATGGAGGAGACGCCAGCTCTAGCCTTTCTGTATTTCCCTCTTCACCAGAAGAACAAGTACAACCCTGCTCTAGTATGACCCTGTGCCTTCATCAAAGGGTAGGTGGGGCTAGTGTGTCTACTACCCCTCCAGAACTCTCCTGAGCTGAATTTGTCAGCGATCACCAGCCATTTGTTCTGCACCTCACCCTTTGCCACCCACAACATCTCAAATGTGACCCGTCTTGAGGAAGGGAGTTAAGGGTTCCCCTCCCTGTGACTTAGTCCCTGTGAGCACAGACACTACTCCCTCCCTGGCCAGTGTGAGTTCCAAGGAAGAGGTTTCACCTCGCTTCTTTGTCGGGGAGTCTGGGAGTGGACCAAGGAAAGAGATGATGGCCAGGATCTCTTCTGTGCTTTCCTCCATCCTCCCCAGATTTCAGAGCATGAGTCCAGAACCTGACTTACCAATACTAGTTCCAAATCCTGTCTCCCAACCAGCCCCTTTCTTGCTCTCTCCCCCAAAATGTGTTGTTTCCATTCTGGACTGCCTGTGGAGGAAATAGGAACAGAGATGGCAAAGCCCTTCCCCCAACCAAGGCAGGCTGGGCACTGGAAAGTGTGACAATGACAGTGGAACCTGTGGGGAGGAGGGAGGCCCAGAGACAGAGAGGCCCATTGTACATGGAGGGGAAGGATGGCTACAGGCCCTGTCCTGTGACAGTGACAGGCCCAGCCACAGGACAAGGGGGTGAGACGCTTGCCCCCTCATGAGAGCTGAGACCCAGAAGCACTGCTAAGTCCCAGAATGGCAGGGGCAGACAAAAGACAAATAGAACTTGTGGAACCACAAGAGAAGGAAAAGCAGTCCAATTCCTCCAAACACCACCCCACCCCTGCTCTAGACTACAATGGGGCCACAGAAAAGATAGAGAGATGATGGGAGAAGCAGGAGGTCCTTAACCAGATTCCTTGATACTCTGGCAGGTCAGCTTCATGTCTTGGCTAACAGGGCCAGCAGAAGAGTAATACAGGACTGTGGCAAGACCCAAGGGGGACACTCAGGAGTCTTGCATATCTCCCTAAAATGCTGCAAAGTTCTGAGTTTTCCTCATGTCAAGATTCTGAGAAAATTCTTGCTCTTGAGAATGGAACAAAGAGGAGGAATAAAGAAAGACAGGGAGGCTCCATACTTCTTCTCCAAACCTAGGATCTCTACCCCTCCAACAACATGGGCCTTAAACGGGGGAAGCTCAATCAGAAGCTGTCCTCAGGGAGTAAAGAAACAGAAGGGCCAAAGGCAAAATGGAAAGGGAGGAAGTACCTCACACGTGTAAGGATACTAAAAGATCTTTATTGCCCACCAGCCACCAACAGTTTCCCAGCCACATACTGGGCCCTCTGGGTCCTTCCAACCAACTCTGAGGTCCCATGAAACATTGTCACAGTCTGGCTCTCTCCTTCTGGGGGACCAAGGTGCTCTCTGGGGCAGGCAATGTGGCAGGGGGGTCTCAGAGTGAGGGGCCAGAGGATCAAGCAGCATTCCCCATGGAGAAGGACGGGACAGGGGGCCCATCTTGACACTCACATGGAGAGTTGCCCCAAAGAGGAGGGCATAGTGGGAGGGGCTCCCTAAGTTACTTAGTGAATTACACCAGTGGCAAAGAGCACAATGAAGAGGATGACGATAAAAACAATCACGCAGATGAGGATAATCATCTTCACATTCTTCCACCAGAATTTCCGAGCCACCTTCTGCGACGTGGTCTTGAAGTGCTCAGACTGTTGGCGATAAGATAGAGTGACTCAGTTTTCCCTCCCACTGGTACAAGAATACAAACAAGCCCACATGCCATATGTTCCAACAGTTAAAATGTTTTGTTCTCCTACCTTGACCAATATACCTTCAGAATAATTGGATGAGCCAAGTTCAAATTTAGACTTCTTGTGTTCCTGGGAGATTGCCACCTGAATGTGGGCCTCTCTCTGCCACCTACTCTTCTTCGCCAGGCACTGTCATGTACCTTGGGGGATCTTCTACACATGCTCACACCAGGGGTGTGATACCAGAGCACAACCTGCCCTTGAAAGGGCAGCACTGGGGTCAAGGGTTGCAGGCTCCAGGTGGGCACCTTTCCCTGACTCCATGGCTCCTTGCAGTCCCCATGGGGACTACTGAGGCTGGAGGAGGGACCAGGGCAGTATGGGGGTTGGAGGTAAAGAAAACTGCTCTTCTTCCCACAACTCAAGTTGTAGGAGTTGTGTCCCTGGACCATGCCCCCCAGATTAGGCTGTGGATAAAAAGCACTAAGTGCTGGGAAGAAAAAGGAGCTATACCCATGATACCACACAGGACTTAGAAAGCCACAGCCAGTCTCTCTCTACTGGATGTAGAGCCTTAGGCTTAGTATTTTTTTTTTTAAGATTTATTTATTTACGCATACAAGAGGTGGGGTGTAGGCCAGAGGTGTGGGGGAGATGGGGAGGTGAGAGGACTCTCCAGAGACAGAGTGGGGAGCAGAACAGGCAGATTGACTGAAATACACTGCTGAGGGGAGCAGTGGGTGAGACAGGAGGGCTCTGCTGTGCCATGTGGGTCAACTCCCTGGCCAGGATGGAAATAGTGCTGAGACTTAACCCGTTGCGTCACTAGGGAGGACCAGGCTTAGTCTTTGTTGATCTTAATAAGAGTTACTACCTCCTGAGCAGCTGGCTCAGTTCCTGGCTGGAGAGAAAGAATGGGTTCTGACAAGATGTGTGGGAGATATTATTCTAGCCTTTAGCTAACAGAGGACCCTAGGATCAGAGTAGTTCACTGCTCTTCCCAGCTTCATTTTAAAGCCAACTCAGCAAGTCTCTAGCAGTTTTTCTATCCCCTGCCTAATGATTCCTGGAGAAGATTCTAGGAGAATTTTCCCAGAGTCCACTCCTGGGGAGGTCATGTCCAAATGATTAAGGGCAGCTTTCAAAGGGAAAAAATCAGTTTCATGGAAGAGAAATGCAAGAATGCCTAAAGTGACTGAGTCATCTATCTGTCTCAGAAAATTCTTCCATGGGTCAGCTCCCAGCCCCTAACCCGTTATTGGACCCAACCCCTGGGCTTCAGTATCAGTCAGTGGAGTAGAGCAGCGTCAGCAGTGGGGACTCAGCTCACGCCAATTCCCAAAACAGGTGAAAGACATAGACATGGCAGATGACCTCCCTCCTGTTCATGTTGTCCCCACCACGACTGCCCTCCAAACCCCAAACAACCTTCCCTCCTCTGTCCTCTAGCTCCCAGTTTGCCCCGTTCTCACTGTGGCCTCCAGATCCTCTGTCTTATTGCGGAGATGATCCAAGTTTTCTCCTCGGGCCAGGATCCGCTCCACATTCTGGGTCATAATATTCTTGACTCCCTCCACCTCACTCTGCAGGTTCCGAACACGGTCATTTCCTCCACCTCCACTGGCCTCCTCCTGGGCGGCAAGGGGTTAATTAGGCAAGTGGTGGAGGAACCCAGACACTCAGCCTCATAGCCTCAGAGGAGAGGAAGGCCCAAGGTGAACTTTAGCTTTCTGTAATGCTTGAATGTTTACAAGAATGTTTTCATGTATTACTCATGTATTCAAAAATAAATGCATTGTTAAGCCTCAGAAGGTGAGAGCTAACACTAGATCAAACTTCTTTTGGGCTTCTCAGGGTCCCTGGTGAGGAAAAGGAGCCCCCACTAAATCCCTTCCCCTTTCTTCTCAAGGAGGGTGGAAGAAGACAGCCCAGGTGGCACCTCACAACCCAGACCTATACCACCGTATTTACTAGCTCCAGGATCCCACAGGGTCCTCATGAAAAATGCCTGTGTTGGTCAGCAGAACATGCTCACCTCTGGCCCAGAGCAGCTAAGTTGCTGTGACCCAACAGCAATCAGGCTCCAAAACCCCCACCAGGCCCCAGGGGAGAGAGCCAAGTCACTGGGCCAAAAACTTCTGCTTTCCCTACCGCTTAGCACCATGTTCAGGCACCAAGCCATGGCCTGCTTATGCAGATATTAAATAAAAACAGCAGCCTGGGCGTTGGGGGAAGTGGAGGACAAGCCCTCCCAGGCTGATGCTTCATCCCCAGGCCTCTAGATAAGGATTTTTGAACAGGGAGGGGAAAAAACATTATCAAGCTCCTCCCCGCCTGACCCACTGGGCCTCCAGAAATAGGCCAGGGGTGTGGGTGAAAACTACATGATGACAGAGAACCAACTTCTGGTACTTTTACAGACCCTTAACTCGCTTCCTCATGTTGATGGAGAGGAAGTGGATGCCTCCAACTCGGTGGAAAGGCAAATCCTTTGGGCTTCTGTGGGGATCAAAAGGCGGGCAGGCAGACATGGTGAGAGTCCCTGCCATCGCCTGGAATCTGTGCTGGGAACAGCAGAGGCGCTGCCCACGAGTGACACAACACCGCCTGCCTGAAGGAGGAGATGATGGGCATCTGGGCAATTCTTCGCCAGGAATTCGGATCCCCCACCTCTACGGAAGTCTAGCTCTGGGCCAGCACAGAGGTCAGCAGACAGAGGGGGAGGCAGGAACACCGCCCCGGACAGCTCACTGCTATTTGCAGCCAAGTTGTCAAAGAAGAGAGCCCACAGTAAGCGCCATCCCCGCCGGCCCGTCTAACTTTGCCGTTTGACTTTTCCTTTCCTGAACCCAACCCTTGGGCCCCTCATTAAAGCGGGCCCTTTCTAGTTCCCAATTCACTCACCATGTCTCCCCGAGCGGCCGGGACCTGTCAGCACTTGAACTCGCCCAGACTGTTTCCTCCCTCGGCCCTCTGCTCACTTCCTGCTTGCTCCAAGTTTCAGCCCGCCCACCGCCCACCTCGCATCCCCAGCGCGGCCACACCTCACGCAGGTTCTCCCAGGTAGGCTGGCACCCTCCACTGCCCTCCAGTCTCCTCCCAGAGGAGAGTGCAGACTTAAAGCCACAGGCTGCTGGACACGGAAAGTCTCCTAACGTATCAGGAAGAGAAGAAAGATCTGGCAGTGAGACTGGCCCTCTGCTATGCAAAGCACAGCGTCTTGTGCTCTTTCTGTCCTGAATATCTGACTCCAATTCCTAGAGAGTAAAATCAACCTGAAGCACACTGCAGACCTAGTTTACATAGAAAGAGGACACAGATATGAACTTTTCTTGCTGGACAGCCCTTGTTGACAGGTCGGTGGGTGGGCAGAAAACCCTAAAACCTTAGTGTCTGGAATGCTGTAATCCTGGACGCCGGTGTCAGAAACTCTGGGTTACTAGCCCAGACGCTAGTAACCTCTTCATCTCTTTGGGTTTTACAGGTGTTAATGCTGACCTTGGAGGGTGGGGGTGAAGAATAAAAAGGCAGCACAGGCAATGTATAAAAGGGTAGTGCAGTGCTTGGAGCCAAGTACCATCCCCTGTGTGAATCAGGAAATGATGCCTCACCAACCCCTCCTTTCCTTCCAGAGTTCACCAACCCTGCATTTCCCTTCAGGGGTCACCATGGGTTGGTGAACTCAGTGAGAAATATGGTCAGAAGACTGCCCTATGGGACAAAGAGGGGGCCCAGGGCAAAGGATTTTTCCACCAACCTGGCTGCAAGCCAGAGAAAATTCACTCTTCCGGGATGGTGTTTATCAAGACAGAAGAACAATAACAGGGACATGCAGAAGGGAAACAAACATTCCTGTCTCATCCCAGAAGTAATAGTTTCAAGGCGGAAATGTCAACTTTTTTAACAAATACTTTTTTAAATGTTCTAATAAATTTTGGACATCTGCAGTATTTTGAGCTACTTTATTCTAATTTTTAATGAACTATTACCCCTACATATGCCACTGCCAGCCTCGGATATACATTATGTCCAGGAGGGAGTTAGCCTTTGGCCTAGATATGGTGACCAAGAGCAGGGTTATGCTAAGTGATGACAGTTGGGCCTGAGGTCTATTCACCGTCATCTCATCATGCAGAATCCCCACAGGTCTGGCCTCACTTGCACAAACATCACAGTGTTTGCAATGTTACCCATTGTCAGAAGACCACTGTGATAACATGCTCACAAGGTGAGACATTGAGCAAGGAAAGCACCAGACAATAAGCTATTGCAGAAATGGAAGGTAGAAGGAGAGAAACAGAAGTCATTGATTCCTTTATCATCAAGGGAGGATTGATCTCAGTAAAAATGTACTACGGTAACTTTGTGAGGAAAAGATGTATGATGGTAGGTGTTGCTGCCAAAGAAGCAATTGTGATATGTTGAGGAGTATTCTCAGTCCCTGGGGGATCAGAAGACTTAGGGATCAGCTCTCCTACTCCTTGGCTGTGTAGTCTTGGGCAAGTCACTTTTCTCTGGGAGTTTTAGTTTCCTCATCTGCAAAACAGGAATAAGAATGAAAATTGCTTTGCAGGACTATATTATAATTAAGTGATCTAGCTATACACTTCTCTATTTTTGCTGGAGCACTATAAAAATGATAAAGGAGACAATGAGAAAATAAAGGAGTATTATGGATTGCAAAGCAAGCAGGTAATCTTCTTATTATCCCAGTCTTCTTATTTATGGCCCAAGTGTATTCCAAGTGTATTTATGGCAGTGTATTCCTGTACCCTCAGAGAGAAGGCTACAGAACAATGAAAGTGCATATTCAGGAGGCCCAACTGTAACTGCTCTCTGAAAGATCTTTCAGGGAGCTCTTGCCATTGCAAGGTCCCTTTTGTCTCCAAACCCCATTACTGGACACCCCATCTGACACACAGTCATCCCCTTTGTCTCCCAAAATGCTCTCTTCCTTTCTGACTATGCCCTTAAACTCTGGCCCTCTTCTCTTCTGACAACAACCTCTCCTAGGGCAGCAGTCTCTATCGGGTTGTTTTTGCCTCCCGGGGACACTTGTGACAATCTGGAAACATTTTTGGGGGTCACACTGGGAGAGGGGCATTATTATTGGCATCTGGTAATAGAGGCCAGATATGCTAAACTTCTTACAATGCAAAGGAAAGCACCCCATAAATACACCCCAAAGGATTATTCAAACCAAAATGTCAAAAGAACCTAGGTTGAGAAACCCTGGTCTCCCTCGGGAAGTGTAATGTTGTTGCTGAACATGGACTCACTGCTGCATGGTAAAGAAACCAACAACCATGCCACCAACTTTTGAGAAAAGAAATAGTTAAATGCAAAGTTAGCTGGCAGGAGACTAGCAAGTCTCTTAAATCAGTTTCCTGGAGGATGAGGTTTGGGGCAGTATTTACAGGGTTGAGGAACAAAGAAAGCATTTAAAAAAATGCAAGGTGGAAGAGTCTGATTAATTGCTTATTGCTGACCCATGGTGTAACTCAAATTTGGGTCCAGAACTGCAACAAAACCAAGCACCCCTTGCTTCTGAATATTCGTTTAACCGCGAACCGGGCATTTAAGTTCCTTTTTCCTGTGACTTCTTTTTTTTTGTTTTTTTTTGTTTTTGGGGAATAAGAGGTCACCTCAAGGACAGCAAACACTGCTCTGGGCCTATGCTCTGAAATACAGCCTATCCACATATAAAAAAAAAAATCTGTCTTTTCCTCATTTAAAATGGGTACGGCATTTTTGTACCATGTTTCACAGCCTTCCCTGCTGTTCTTGCAGGGTAAACAGAAATAGGAAAGGAGAACCATGGCTTCAATGCCTTTATGGTTTTAACAAGCATTTACAGACAATCTCCAAATCTGTACCTCCAGCCCTGACCTCTTTCTTTCAATTACCACTATTATCTCTCCAATGACCTAGAGAGTCCACAGACACCTTCAACAGCTAAAACCAAACCTTTTATCTTTCCCCCATGTTCTTCCTCCCGTTGTTCTAGTCACACAAGCTAGGAACTCCAAAGCCATCCTACACACACAATGGGACATGACTTAATTTCATCTCAGACATGTTTCTCATATCTAGTCCCTTCTTTCCATACCAGCTCTTGTTTCCTAGGTAGTGCTGGCATGACCTTTCCTCTGGACACTCCTAGCCACCTCCAAACTGACCTTTTCCCATCCATTCCTCATGGGGCTGCTTGTTATCTACCAGAAATGCAGATTTGCCTATGCTCTACCCTGCCCTCAGGATAAAGCCCAAATTCCTTAGATTGGCATTCCAATCTCAACCTGCTTTTTGAAACTTACCTCCCATAGACTCACCCTGCAACTTCTCAATCATACCAAATCACAAGCTCTTCCACAGCCACACCATCCCTTTTATGTCTTTGTTCAAGCGAAACTTTATGAATGAATATCCTGCTTCATTTATCACTGCTTATGGAAATAATATTCATATTTAAGACACTGCTTCCATGAAACCCTCAGGATTTCCCCACTTAAGTTAACTTCTTCCTCTTTTGATCTCCACCATGTTTTCTCTTTTACAGAAACTATTGAAAAGAGTTGAAATCATAGCATGGAGAGGTTCTGAGTTAGGAAAGCTCATTTATTAGCTAATGTTCTCTTTTTTTTCAAGATTTATTTTTATTTATGCATAGAACTGGGATGTATGCCAGAGGTGCAGGGGGTGAAAGAACTCACCAGAGACAGAGTGGGGGAGCAGAACAGGTGGATCTACTGAAATACACTTTTGAGGGGAGCAGTGCACAAAATAGGAGAGATCTGCTGAGCCATATGTGGGTTAGCTGGTGGGGAGGTTGGGTTGGGAATCAAATTCAGACCCAGAGGTGATAGCATGAAGTCATAGTGTGATAGCTCTGAGGCTTAACCCTGACACCACCAGGGAGGCCTTATTAGCTAATGTTCTCTTATCCAGAATGCTCAGTTCAGTCAAGACTGTTAAGAACTTTTGATTTCCCTCTCTCCACCAACACTGTGTTCATCTGTCAAAGACCAACTCATTAAAAAAAACCTTACCTGATTTCTCCCAGTCATTTTATTTCTTCCTCAGTGCTCCCACAGCACTTATTTTTATCAGTTGCTTTTACTTATCTCCCCTGCCCCCCAATTTGCTTTATTATATCCCCTTTTCCCTTACCCTCCAACTGCTTAAACTCAGCGCTCTCACGATATTTATTGATGTCCACTGGTCTTGGAAAGTATTTTATGTTCTCAAATTGTCTGCTGTGTAAAAGTTGAGTATTTGTTTTTATCATTCTGATTCACTTTACAACACAATTTTCTCAAACTCCCTATTTTGTTGAAAATTGCTACATTTTATCAGATCTTATGGCTGCATAGTACTCCACAGTGTGGCTATATCACATCTTCTTGATCTAGTCATCTACCATGGACATTTAGGCTGTATCCATATCCTAGCTATTGTAAACAATAGCTAGGATATAGTGGATATAGCTATATGCTGTGGACATAGTGGAATAAATGTTTTGGCTGTTTGTGTGTTGTTTCATTTTCTTTGGATACCGAAGAGTGAGATTTCTGGGGGATATGGTATTTCTATTTTTATCTTTCTAAGATAAATCCAGATTGCTTTCCAAAATGGTTGCACCAGTTTACATTCCCACCAAAAGTGTAATCAGGTTCCTCTCTCCACATCTTCTCTAGTATGTGCTATTGGAGGCCTTTTTAATAGTGCCATTCTCACAGGTGTGAGACTGGTTTTAACATGTATCTCCCTTATTAGAAGCACTGACAAACACTATTTCATATGTCTATTGGTCTTTTAGATATCGTCTATGGTGAACTGCCTGTTCATACCTGCTGCCCATTTAATTCCCATAGAACTTTGAACCTCATTTAATACTTGACTTTGTGCATTCTATTATTATCCCATAATTTCTATATTCTTTTATTATCATTTCTTTATCCTTAAACTCTATGACTGAGGCCACAATTTGTTGCCGACAATATTGTTTTAACTTACAAGTGAAAGTTGGAATTTTGGGAACCTTGTATCTGCCAGTTTGATTTTGACAGCTTCCCAACATTTAAGAGATTTTGCAGTGGGAAGAGCTGCATAACTCTGAACAAATGTTTTCCAAATGACCATGTGTATGATTTTACAAAGTCATGCCTATGTAAAAGATCCATTCATAGAGCATGATAAAGCAATGATTTTAATATAATAAAGCATAAAGTTCATTGATCTGGCGGCAGATTCCACATCCAGCTAAGCTTTATTTTTTAAAAAATATTTATTTATTTATTTATTTTGTAAAAGAACTGGGATGTAGGCCAGAGGTGGGAGGGATGAGAGAATTCACTGAAGACAGAGTGGGGAGCAGAACAGGATTTACTGAAATACACTGCTAAGGGGAGCATCGGGGAGAGATGAGGTTTGCTGCACCACATGTAGGTTAGCTTCCTGGGGCGGGGGGGAATGATGGGGCTCCAACTCAGGCCTAGGCAGTGATAGCACTGGGACTGAACCCCTAGGCCACCAGGGAGGCCCCCAATATCTAACCTTTAAAAAATTACCACTTGTAAATTTAGGTATGGTATCAACAGATAATATTCACAATTACCTTACAAGGGTATTAAAGTACTTTTCCCTTTTTATCTGGGAGGTCAGGTTTCCTTCCTTTGGCAATAGATGGGATGCAGAAGCAGCCATGAGAACCCAGCTGTCTTCAATTAAGCCAGACAATAAAGATTTGCATGTAAAACTATACTACCAGGTCAATTTTTTTGGTGTAAACTATTTTTTTTTCATAAAAATGTTATATAAACATATAGTGAATTTTTTTCTTTTTAGTGAATCAACACAAATTTTAAACATTTCCCAGTGCATATTTCAATACCCTAAATAGGGATAAATATCACCCACTTAAACTAAAGCTCATTAGGGCTCTCAATAATTTCTAGCACTGTAAAGGGTCCTGAAACAAACAAGCAAAAAAATGTCATAACCTTTGCTCTGGGATGCTTTTTCTCCTGCTGGCCAATTCCAGGGCAGAAAATTAGATATACAGTTCTGTTCAAGATTCACCTAAGAATCATACCTGATGGACCCCACTCTACTAGCTGCCCCTATTCTGCAACCCCTCTGCCGTTCTGTAGCTCCTGTTTTCCCCGCTGCTTTCACACTTCTGGTTCTTGACAGTCCTGGGAGAATGAACTCGCACATTCTTTCTCGGCCGTGGCAGCCAATTCCACGTGCGTTTTCAGCTGGGCAATCCAGCTCCCTGGGGAAGAGTCTGACCTTTGCGCCCGCATTAGTCCGTCACGGAGCACCGCGGGGAGACACTACTACCTGGAGGGGCCTATTGGGAGCGGAAGGGTCCCAGGGAAGTTAAGGGAACGCCTTCCGAGGATCGAAGGTACCTGGGAAGCCTAGGTCGTGCCGCGGATGAGAGGAGGATCTGGGGAGCATCCTCACTCTACCCCCCAGGTCACCAAGTCAAGCGAGACCCGCCGCGCTCCGCCCTCTGTCGCCAAACAGGGAGCTCGGCGCCGCCCTTTACGACCATCGTCGCCGCGCTTTCCGGCGGGTGCTGATGTGTAGGGGGGCGGGGCGCGGCGGCTGTGTGCTACTGCCGTGGCCGAGCTACCTAGGGCCATGGCTGAAACGGCCCGGTCCGCGCGGGTGTCGCGGGGTTCAGGTAGATTCTTCGCCAAGCGGGGAGCCCGGCGCTGGTCTCGGGACCAAGGGGGCTGGAGGAACGCCCTGCGGGACTCGGGGGAGGAGGTCTCGGGTGGAGATTGCAGTCTGCAGCTTCGGGATGGTAGTGGCATTCGGGGACGCTTTGTGGTTAAGGGACTGTTCTCTTAAGAGTAGTCTGGAGCATTGGGGGATCTTGGAGAAGGGCTTCGCTGCCGGAGTATTTTCGGCAGTCACAGATCAGAGGGAGAACCCAGGGTGGCAGAATCAAGGGTCATTGGGGCTTTGATTTCTGTGGTTTGGGGAGGAACCTATTTTCAAGCATCCTCACCCCGGCTTGGCCACGCACACACTTTCTCCATTTATTGGTTGCAGATAAAGCACAAAAAGGCAAGGCTGGACAGACCTCAGGACCCAGGCAAGGCAGCCGAATGGGGAAACTCTTGGGATTTGAGTGGACAGATTTGTCCAGCTGGGGGAGGCTAGTGACCTTGCTGAATCAACCCACAGATCCTGCAAGTCTGGCTGTCTTCCGTTTTCTCTTTGGTAAGTCCAGTTTCTGGAAGTGCCAGTGTGATTGGAGGTGAGAGAATAATAGTCTCATATCCATTCCTTGGTGACTTACTGGATTTACCTCCTGTTTCCTCCGAGTTGAAGGTAATTGATACCATGAAAGAGGTCTTTGTGTTTAGGATCAAACACAGCTTTGTCTCTTGTTAGGGTTTGGACACCAGAAATGCTTTGATTTGGGGCTATAGGAAATATAGAGGCAGAGGAATAGGGACACATTTTGCTTGTGGCATGAAGTTAGCCAGTAACTGATCAGGACTAGATTTCAGAGAAAGAGCAGGGGTAAAAGGGCATGTTTGTTGGCAGTGACCTCTTAATCCAGAGCTTCCTAAATCATAGGTCACAGCATGTGTGCTTGGAATGGGTGACAAATGTGTTGAGATATAAAATGCCCAGTGGTTCTCAGTTGGGGTCAATTTTCTTCCCTGGGGGATATTTGGCAGTGTCTGGAGACATTTTCATTTGTCACAACTGGTGAGAAGGGGAATAGGTTGCCACTAACATCTATGCTGGAGTCAGGGATGCTGCTCTATGACCTATATGCACAGGAGAGCCCCTCTCAGCAAATAATTAACCAGCCCAAGATGTGTGTACTCTGAGGCTGAAAAACCTTGACTTAACTAGAGCTGGCTTCCTGACCCTGAGTAGCCCCTTCTATTTACCCCACCATGTTGTCCAAATACTGCTGTTTTCTAGGTGTGCCAGGAAGTGAGAAAGGTAGAGAAGCATGACCCTGGAGCTCTTCTGTAGTTAGGTAGAACTGATCTTGGTAGATAATTATCACTCCCCTAATTGCTTTTGCAGTGTTTTGTGCCCTTTTCTCCTTTCTTTCTTCACCCTGTGAGGTATTATGAGCCCCCTTTCTCACATGGAGATTTGATTCAGTGAGGTAGAGTGGATGGCTGAGGTTACACAACTGGCATAATGTCTTGCACAAGGTAGGTCCTCAGAAGTTATTGTTGAATGAATGAATAAGTTATAGAGCCAGGGTTAGGAAAAAAGTATGACCCTGGAACTGGGTGCACTGTTCTATACATTGAGTATTCCTTTGCTGGAGCCTAATTGCCTCCTTCCCCACTGCCTTCTCAGGGCTGCTGATGGTGCTGGACATTCCCCAGGAGCGGGGGCTCAGCTCCCTGGATCGAAGATACCTGGATGGGCTGGACGTGTGCCGCTTCCCCTTGCTAGATGTCCTGCAGCCTCTGCCACTTGACTGGATGTATCTTGTCTACACCATCATGTTTCTGGGTGAGGGAAAGTACATAAGACTCTTACGGATTACCTAAAATACTGAAATACAAACAAAGCATACTGGTGAATGACCAAGGTCTTATTCCTCATTTCATTTCTACTGTGACTCATTTTATCCTGCTCACCCATGTGCCCTCTGAGCTGTGACTCCATAAGTCTTTTTAAAATATTAAAATAGCATTTAATTTTCATTTAGTTTTACCTTACTATAAAACGTATGATGACTTTTCTTAATCCCACCCATAGCCTGTCCCAGGGAGCTGGGTCTGTGGTGACCCACTGACCTCTTAATCTTCTCCCCACAAATCCCAGGGGCACTGGGCATGATGCTGGGCCTGTGCTATCGGATAAGCTGTGTGTTCTTCCTGCTGCCATACTGGTATGTGTTTCTCCTGGACAAGACATCATGGAACAACCACTCCTATCTGTATGGTTTGTTGGCCTTTCAGCTGATGTTTGTGGATGCAAACCACTATTGGTATGTGTCTCGGGGAAATGAGGCTGGGAGGAATTGGCTGGGTCAGGATAATTACTAGAGATGGGGGCCCATTGACTTTCTAGAATTTGCCCCAGCAAGCATATTTTCAACCATGCTTTGCAAAGTGCATGGTCATGTTTTGATTTAGATGGATTTGGGAGGGGGGAGGTTCAGCAAGGTTGAGGTAATTGGGATGACAAAAAAGTAGAAATGGCTCCATTCCCACCCCTCCACTCTTTCCATATCTCCCCAGGTGGCTTGATCTATACACTTCCTGTAATCCTCTTAGAAGAAGAGAAGACTAAAGCCAGATATAGCTGGTTTCAGATACTTCAAGGGTGGTCATTTGGAAGAGAGAGCAGACTTTCCCTGTATGAACCGAGAGGGGTAGAGTTAGAACCAAGAATAGAAGTTGCTATGAGTCAGTGATGTCAAAAGGAGAGGCCCACCAGGGCTGAATCCTCCCTTACATCTCCAGGGAGGAGGTAACTGTCCCCCACATCTGGCTTAGATGACCATCTTTCAGGGGAGGTGGAGAGAATTTGGAGGCAAAGTGGCAGGGTAGATGACCTTCAAGGATTCTTTTTGTTATGTGAAAGGCCAGTATGAATGTAGTAAGTCGGGTATAGAGAAAACAATCTCAAACATTGAATTTCGTTATGATTTAGCAATCATTAATCAAGTTTCATTTGCTAATATACACAGATAGCTCTTTGTATACCTTTAAACTCATTCAGAATGGCCAGCTCTAATCATATAGAACTAAGAGGCAGTGCTGACAGAATATCCCTGAAACGTTTCATTTTTATGACTTTTTAGACAATTTGAGAAAAATACCAATTACCTACTAAAGGCTTTCCACATGTTAGGTACTCTATCTACAAATGTTTCTAATTTTTCCTCATTATAGCCCCATGAGGTCTATAGTGTTGTTCCCATTTTAAGGATGAAGCAACTCAGGCTTAGATAAGGAAAGGATTTGTCTAAGGTCACACTGCAGTTAACAGGCTCTAGTGAGAATTGAGGTCTCTTAACTACAGACTCCAGTGCTCTTGACCACAAATGTAAGCTGCGCCTTTCCCAACTCCTCTGCTCAGTCCTTGTCTTCTTAAAACCCTGATTCACTTCAGCCTTCCAGAGCACCTCCAGTTACAGTTGCCCACATTTATCAGCTCTCTCCCAAAGTAAGCTTCAGCAGGTACACTAGCGCTAGATCCTGGCATCCGGTCTGCGAATTATCACTTTGTCCTAGATATTGACTTTGGAATAAAGAAGCCACTATATATGTTTATATCTATATCTATATTTATATCTATATATTTTAGCTTTACAAACACTCCTTTGAACTCATTCATTAGTCAGTTTCTAGCATTACAGTCTTTTCCCTGATTTGATCCATTAAAACAAACTAACTTGCTAACTAACATATGAAAATAGGGAACTTTTTGTTGTTATCACTCACTAGTAGTATTTCTGTTAGGACTTAAAATAATCACTGTTAGAGTTGTTCATAGACTTCTAAAGGGCCTCCAAATAACCCAGGGGGCTAGAGAGGATGTGGGTAATGGCCTGGGATAGGTTAACACATTTGAAAAGAAAGGGAGAAACATGGCTGGACTAAGAGGCCTTCCTCAATTCTTACCTCCCTTCGTGTAGGTCTGTGGATGGCCTGCTGAGTGCCCGTAAGCAGAACGCCCACGTGCCCCTCTGGAACTATGCTGTGCTGCGTGGCCAGGTATGGGGTTTCAGGGTAGAGGGAGGTGTCTGACAGCCACTGCCGCTCGGCCTTCCCACCGCCAGAGTGCGCTCTCCTCTCTCTCTTGTTTCCCTTTTGCTGGAAGGCTCAGCTGACTTTTCTATTGTTTCCAATCTTCTAATCGCTGGGCTCTCTCACCTTGTCATGAGAAGACTAGAGCTTCACCCCTGTTTGATTGGATTCCTCATAAAAGAAAGATGAACATCTGTGCTTCATGACTTTTCCTTGGTGCTTAGTACCGTACCTGGCATTGGTAGAAAATCGATAAATACTTGTTGCATGAGTGAATTATCTGAGATGAGTGAGTAGAGGCCCTAAACGGAGGTCAGACTTGTTTTATATTTGACCGTAGAAAACAAAGTTCTTTTTTTTGTGTGTGAATATTCATTTTGTATCCTGCGTTTGCAGATCTTCATTGTGTACTTCATTGCTGGCGTGAAAAAGCTGGATGCAGACTGGGTTGAAGGTTATTCCATGGAAAACCTGTCCCGGCACTGGCTCTTCAGTCCCTTCAAGTGAGGCACGGGTACTGAGTGGGTGACGCATCTTTCTCAGGGCTCAGTAAAGGCTGTTGAACTTGCCACATGCTTTCCTCTGTCCACTTATTTCCCAGAAGGCAGAATTGATGACCAAAAGAGTTAGACTTAGTTGCCCCTTGGAGACATATGGTATGGGCCAGAAAGAAGGGAAAAGAAAACAAAAGCAAAGAGCCAAAGCTAGGTGATTGGGTGTCACCAGCAGTTGCTTTGGGTGGTGCCTATGTCTTTGGGCTGCCACCCCAGCCTCTTGCCAGGATTCCTCATTGAGAAGTTGGGATAGTCAGTGTGTCCCTACTCTGAGAAACCATTGTTACCAGCTTGTTAAAAACAAATGTTTGCCTCTCTTCTTCCCATTTCTTAATTCCTCTTGCTTTATGGTATTCTTTTTCTTCTTCCCTGTTATTTTCCAGTTCCCGAAGTTTGACTTCATTATTAGGTTAGTCAAGCATTCACCTTTTAAAATTTCTTCTCATTTATAACCTCCATAAATGTCCTGTTTCCCCACCCTCATCCCCCCAGCACAGACACGTCATCAAATTTTGCCCTAGCAGACCTGCCCTTATTACACAGTGGGTAGAAAAAATTGGACACCTAAAGTGTGTGGACACTTAAGAAGGTAGAAAAACTCTCCCATAGGCTGCCTTTGTCAGAGCTCTTGTACCCACCTATTGCAGCAGAGCCTCTGGCAAGGATAGGGCAGCAGAGGCACATTGCTGGGATCCAGTGTGCTGGGAATGCAGGGTTTTTCCAATGACCCGTGTCCCCTGTGTCTGCAGACTAATACTGTCTGAGGAGATGACTAGCCTACTAGTGGTGCACTGGTGCGGGCTGATCCTGGACCTCTCAGCTGGTTTCCTGCTCTTCTTCGATGCCTCCAGGCCCATTGGCCTCCTCTTCGTGTCCTACTTCCACTGCATGAATTCCCAGCTTTTCAGCATTGGTCAGTACCTACAGTCTGGTAGAAAACAGGCAACCACAGATTTACAGGGAGGAACTAGTCAAAGGCATGTTTGGCAGGGGGAGAAGGTGATGGGAACAGAAGCTAGATTGAGCCAGATGTAGTGGCTATGAAATGGCAATAAATGGGGAAGAGAGGACTGGGCTTCTGGACTCAGTGTGTTGTACGAAAAGGAATCTGTGGAAGTGAGTATTCTCTGATTAAGAACTTATATCATCATGAGAAGGAGTACCTGGGAGATGTGTCCTGAGGGAAGTGGGTTGAGAGAATGACCAATGTTCCTTCCCAAACTCCTTAAATGTCTTTCTCCCTGCTCTCCTAGGTATGTTCCCCTATGTCATGCTGGCCAGCAGCCCTCTCTTCTGCTCCCCTGAGTGGCCTCGGAAGCTGGTATCCCACTGTCCCAAAAGGCTGCAAGAACTGCTGCCCCTCCAGACTGCCCCTCAGCCCAGTTCTTCCTGCATTTATAAGAGAAGTCGGGCCAAAGAGGGCCAGAGGCTGGGGCTGCGCCATCAGCTAGCCACTGCCTTCACCCTGCTCTACCTTGTGGAGCAGCTCTTCCTGCCTTATTCCCATTTCCTCACCCAGGTATGTATGGAAAGGGGTTAGCTTGGAAAGTGGCAGAGGTGACAGCGAGACTGGTTTTGTAGCCCTTTCTTGGTCGAGGATGGAGTGGGAGAGCATGGAGCTGATTCCCTCTGCCCTGCCTTCTCAGGGCTATAACAACTGGACAAATGGGCTGTATGGCTATTCCTGGGACATGATGGTGCATTCCCGCTCCCACCAGCACGTGAAGATCACCTACCGTGATGGCCGCACTGGCGAGCTGGGCTACCTTAACCCTGGGGTGAGACGTCTGATGCTGACAATATACTATCGTCAGCTTGAACTTCAAGCTTGAACTTCAGGGTGTGGGTTGATCCTAAACACAATTACAAAATAAGACAAATCTGGGTCCACTCTACCCCTTCTCAGAAGCCAGGTTAAATCTCCTTTTGTATGAATTGAAATAGGGCGGTGCCATCCATTTCCTTGAACTGAAACTAGATTTAGGAGAGTTATGTATCACACTAGCCAAGCAATGAGAAAATCTCCAAAGACAGGTTCAGATGTTTTTTCTTTTCCTGGTCCAGATGGGCAGCAGGCAGGGATCGCTTTGTGCTATTGGCAGTACGTGGCCTGTCCGGGAGGTTGAGGTCGGTAATGATGAGGTGGGACTAATGTGGGGGTTTGGGGCAGGTATTCACACAGAGCCGGCGTTGGAAGGATCACGCAGACATGCTGAAGCAGTATGCCACTTGCCTGAGCCGCCTGCTGCCCAAGTACAATGTCACTGAGCCCCAGATCTACTTTGATATTTGGGTCTCCATCAATGACCGCTTCCAGCAGAGGTGGGCAAGGGAGCAGAGAAGGGGGAAAAGTGAAATCCAGCTCCTTTTGCCAAGATGAATAGCCAGTGCTCCCCAGTGTATCTTGCTTGAAAAACTTTCTTATAGTGCATGTCTCTGTTGACCTGATTGTGGGCATAGCTGATTGCTTCCAGTAGGGGGCACCATCACCCAGAAGAAAAAGTAACTGACTTGTTCTTTTAGAAGCTCTTAACACAATTCTCAAATGGCCACTAACCCCCATTCTTCCAGTGCGCCAGAATCTCATTCCCACCTTCCTCTCCCTCAGACTGGCAATAACATGCTGACTTGGGCCATTTCTTCTATCTGGGAATGGCGATGAAAGGAAAAGAACTAGAAGTTCTGGTGGTTGGTGACTGTGGCCTCCTTAGAACATGGTTTTCTTCCCTAAGGATTTTTGATCCTCGTGTGGACATCGTGCAGGCTGCCTGGTCTCCCTTCCAGCGTACCCCTTGGCTGCAGCCACTGTTGATGGACCTGTCTCCCTGGAGGGCCAAGTTACAGGAAATCAAGAGCAGTCTGGACAACCACACTGAAGTGGTCTTCATTGCGGATTTCCCTGGTATGGAGGAAGATGAGGGGCGGCCTGGTGGTCTCTCCTCCTGGCTTCCTTGGCCAAGAACATTGCATATGGTAGAGGGATAGATTGCACTGTGGTGGGAAGAATGTTTCTGAAACCTGAGTAGTAGTACTGGTGACTGTGTCACGTCTCTGTTCTGGCCGCGAGTGACTTCACTCTACCATCCTGTGTGACTGGAAGCTTTGTTGTCCCTGGCAGGACTGCACCTGGAAAATTTTGTGAGTGAAGACCTGGGCAACACTAGCATCCAGCTGCTGCAGGGGGAGGTGACTGTGGAGCTGGTGGCAGAACAGAAGAATCAGACTCTTCGGGTGGGAGAAAAAATGCAGGTATTTTGCTGGGATTAACAATGGCAGGATGTTTAGATGAGTGGAGTTTATTTATTTTAGACTTAAAATGCTTTCCATTGCAGCATTGTGGGCCCCTGGGGTTTATAGCCTCACCCAGGATTCTAGAGGATACGATTCCTTTGGACCCCAAAACATGATAAGAAAAAACATGCCTGGAGGGGTAGTGCAGGGTGCCCATAGCTGGCTTGAGAGAGGTTAAAGTGAATCCGTTTCTTCTCCCTTGTTAGTTGCCGGCTGGTGAGTACCACAAGGTGTATACAGTGTCACCCACTCCTTCCTGCTACATGTACATCTATGTCAACACTACCGAGCTTGCGCTGGAGCAGGACCTGGCTTACCTGCAAGAACTAAAGGAGAAAGTCGAGAATGGAAGTGGTGAGTATATGAACTTTTGGGCCGAGATAGTCGTGGTTACAAAAAGTTAACGTTATAAATGTGGATCTAGCTATTAAAGAATGAACTTAAGACCTCTAGCTGGTAAATGGGGCGTTCTCAGAGACAGTACAATCTCTGTGATTGAGTTCTTTTCTTGCCATCTTGTGGGCAGAAACAGGGCCTCTACCTCCAGAGCTGCAACCTCTGCTGGAAGGGGAGGTAAAAGGAGGCTCCGAGCCAACACCTCTTGTTCAGACCTTTCTTAAACGTCAGCGAAGACTCCAGGAGATTGAACGCCGAAGAAATACCCCTTTCTACGAGCGATTCTTCCGCTTCTTGCTGCGAAAACTTTTTATCTTTCGCCGCAGGTAAGTTTTACCCACAGTATTTGTCATTGTCAGAAGAGCTTGCAAGCTGGGTAACTTTTCCCTGGTGGGGGTAATAGTAGAGACTCTCACCCAGGAAAAGAAAGTCTAGCACTAAATATTTTTTGCCCCCTCCATTCTTCTATTCCTGATTTAATGGAAGAGTAAAGGAGGACCTGTGTCTGATGGCCTGCTGTTTTATTTTGCCTCAGCCTATCTCTAACTTCCCTTTGGGTTATTCCTATCCCACCTTGGAATCCTTTACTAGATTGTATAAGGATTGGGGTGTCTGTCCAGTCAGAATGAGGAAGATTTTCACTGAGGGGTGTTTCTCATTTATGCCTGGGCGAGTGGAGATGGGACCTGTACCCTACAAGGGATTTGGCAGGAATTCCTGGTTGAAACAAGAGTTTGGACTGAGCGAACTTTTTCCTCTTTTTCAGCTTCCTTATGACTTGTATCTCACTTCGAAATCTGGTCATAGGCCGCCCTTCCTTGGAGCAGTTGGCCCAAGAGGTGTCTTATGCAAACTTGCGACCCTTTGAGCCAGTTGGAGAGTCCAGTCCTTCAAACACAGAGTCTTCAGCTCCTGATCCTCCTGAGCCAAATTCTGAGCATGTCCACTCAGAATTCTGAGAGGGGCTGACATTGTATATAGATGCCATATCGGACAGCTACAGGACCGTTACCTCTGCAGTAGAAATTGATTAGAAAAAATTATTTCATATATTTTTAACATTTTTCTTCCCTGTCCATGACTATTTTTAATTCAGAGATTATAGTTTAGGGGAGCCTAAACTATAAGGTAGTAAAGCAAGGATAAGATTTATCAACCCTAGGTTGGGGGGCTAGGAAAGGGCTAAAAGGCAACATGAAAATGTCCTTCTAGGATAAAGGGGTAAGAGACAGGTTTAAATGACGCTCCTTCGAGAGATTTAAATGTACCATGATGAAAAAATAGCAAACTGTCCTCAAGTGCTTGCTACTTGCTAGGTACTCTGTCAGCACTGTGCCTACATTATTACACAAAGACCTCGGTAGCCATTGCTTCATTTTACAGTTGGAGAAACTGAGACTGGGAGGTAATATAATTTGTTCAGATATATATCTTGTAAGAGGTAAGTTTGATGATTTGGGATCAAGTATGTTTAAGTTTCTGCATTCTGCCTCTTGTAATTCAGAATCACTGACAATAATTCTTAAATAATGTGGCTTAAAACTTGTCTTAATTACAATTAGGATAGTGATCAAGTTCTAAATGAGGAGTGATTTTCTTTTCACTGCAATTCTAACCCTTTGTTGCTATTAACTATACAGACGGTAAGTTTTTGACTAGCAGTTATAGTTAGAAGTTAGAGAATAGTTAGAATAGCACAAAGTTAAACTAATAAGATGATTGGTAGTATTTAGCTTTATTCTAGTCTTTGGTGAGCAGGTGATATAAAGAAAAAATCAAACTTGGTGAGGGATTAAGGAATGTTCACTATCACTTTGTAGGTCTGCGTGCACTAGGCTTGGTGCCGGGTTAGGAAGTAAGAATGCATAGGGGGTTTTTTGTTGTTTTTTCAAAGTCTCCCACTCTGGGAGCTCATGGTCTCATAGCAGAGACTGGCAATAAAATTTCAGGCTTCTTTTCCTATATCTCAGCCCACTTGTATCCTTTTAGACGGTGGTCTTGGGGTTCTTTCCTAGGTAGCTCCCTTTTTACTGTACACACTTGAAATTACATCCACTCATGATTTCCAACGATGCTTAGATCTTTCCTGTATCCTGGACCCATCTGATCAGCTCCACTGGTCTATCACACTGTTCTAAAGAGAACTTATACCCATTTCCAGCTCAGAACTGCTTTATTAGCAAATGGCAACTAAATTCCCTGACCAAGCTGTTCTCTTTGACTTTTTCTCACACTCCACATTTCAAAGCCCATCAATTTCACCTTTTACTTCTTGAATCTATTAATTTCTACTACCACTGTTCTTTCAGCCTTTATATTGGAACCTACTTAGGGATAAATCACAGTAAGGTCACTCTTTAGTTGTACAGATTGGATCTGAATAAGGGCACTTCCTTGATGCAAAGTAGGGCCTGAAAGTCCCTGCTCACACCAGGTAGTTTGTGTGGGTTAGCATTGGCTATTCCACAGGGTGTCAACTCTTATTAAGAATGGTGGGGAGAAACCTCTTACTACTTAAAAGAAACCTTTCTTTTGCACGCAGCTCTTACAGTGCTAAAATTTGTGGCACTCCTGACTTTGGCCAGCTAAATTCAGCTATCTGTTGTTCCCTAGCCACTGCTCCTTCACTTACTTGAAAAAAACATTTTCTTAATATAGGTAGGGTTACCTCCTGCCCCAAATTGTGCCACTTGAGTCACCTTGCTAAAGTTTGTTGGGAGATGGTCTTATTAATAATTAAGACTGGAGATCTAGGATGTTCAGATTATTGAAGTTAGGCCCTGTCCCAACTGTTGTTCTGGGAATGGGCTATCAATGTCCTCTTAGCCACTTTTCGTTCAACCTACTCCCCCAAGATGTGAATCTTTTGTCCTTGACAGATGTTCTCCCCTTCTGTAACTCATACTTGTAATCACCCCCACACCCTTGGCTCATGCCCCTCTTAGACTGGTGAACATTCCTCTACCTTACTAACTTTAGTTTTCATTCCTCTCCACCCCCAGTTGGACAGGACAAAGGCCTTTAAACTCTTCCTACCAAATATGGAACCTAAAACTTACTCCTCTGCCAAAAATTACAACTCCTCCTCCTTATTCTCACTTCACCAAGGTTAGACAGCAATGCATTAGCATCTAAGCTTTTTGAAAATCTTCACCATCCAAGTTGAGGTTCTCACTAGAGCAAATTTTGTTTCCAAATTGTCATTACCAAGTAGACTTTAACCTTGCCTCCCCATCCCTAAATTCCAAAGCCTCTAGCCAAACAGGTATTCCTTTAGACATTTAGGCCAAGGTAAAAAGGTGAAGCATACCTTATTTTATACATGCTGGTGTAAGCATGTACAAGCGTCTGTCTTTTGTACTTTGGGTCTTAAGCTCAAGAAAGGATGGTTCAGGGCCCATTTGGCAGATCAATCTTCCACACAAACTAAGTTCAGAGTAAGCTTTTATAAGTTTGTAGCACCTTTAATTGCTTGATTGAAATTAATTTCATTTTAGTTTATTATGTTACAAGATTAATTTAAAACTGATCCCTTATCAGTCTAAACACTTTAAACTAATGTGTAACACATAGCTTTGTTACTATGTAAGGTATATCAAATAAACTCAAGTTTTTCAAGTTAGAACTAAATTACTTTGAGTATGACCCTCTCCATTATTTTGCCACACACTTAATCTTAAAACAATTGAAAACATAACTTGCAGCACAGCAATGGGCTACTGTAATAAGACACCGATTTTGACCATCATGTGGACAAAAGACAATGCTGGACAAGCCAAGATCAAACCTTAAACTGTCTTCTTAGTACCAAGGACAGGATCTACAAAACTATTAAATCCCTGCAGAAGTCCCTTATCAGCAAGTAGGAATTCAATTATTGAGGACAAAAGGTGTGTGCATAGATAGTATCCTTAGGTCACACTCATTACTGAAACACTTTTAAAGAACAACGGACAGGCCTCCCTGGTGGTGCAGGGGTTGAGCACAGTGCTGTGGAGCTGTCTGCAGCGCACGACGCCCAGCCAGGGAGAATCCCACATGGCGTGGCAGACCTCTCCTGCCTCGCCCGCTGCTCCCCTCAGCAGTGTTTCTGATCTGCCTGTTCTGCTCCCCACTGTCTCTGGTGAACCCTCTCGCCACCCTGCACCTCTGGCCTGTACCCCAGCTTGTATGTATAAATAAATAAATCTTCAAAAAACAATAAAAAGAACAATGGACACAGTTAAGGTAGAACCTAGCATTTTATTTAGATCTTCATTAAACTGTTGGAATTGAGAACCAGACATACGTAATAAAACCTCCAAAAATAGATCCTGAAAGGCACTTTCTGCTTAGGGCAAGCAGTCATGGAATAAGCATGTAAACAAGCTGGCTTCTCTGTACCACACCAGCCAAGTCAGCTTTCTCCATGCCAGCCGCACCAGCTCTGCCCTCCCTTCTGTTAACACCAGCCAGACCCCCTGTAGGTCTAACCCAAGGTTTTTCTGTAGGACACCTTGGCCTACCTGGGAATGCTGGAAAACATGTTGTTAAAGGAATCATGGTGTTGAAGAAAAAAAAATCTTTTAAAAGCTGCCATCTGAGGTGATAGCTTCTCTGTACTTACGCCATACCCCAGAATACAATAAATAAGCAATTAGAAAATGTTCAAGTATGAAGGGATTTCCTCCTCCCCGCCAAAAGCACTGCTCTCTGAAGGAAGCTGGTTTCTCTGTAGCTACACCAGCTGTTCAGAAAGCTCATTGGACCTGGTTTTGAAAATAAAACAAAGTTAAAACCCTGGGAGGAGTTATTGTGCAGTGTGGAGTACTCAGTCTTTCTTATAAAGAAAAAAAAAAGTTAACTGGTACCAAAGTGTGCAACCTACAGACCCTCAGGTACTTCCCTGTGACTTCTCTGTATGACATCACAAGGGTGCCAAGTGCCTGTTTTTTCTAGAGCTAGGAGTTGGTGGTTTGGCTAGTGCTGAAACCATGCATAGGATTGGTTTACTAAATAAAACCCTTATTACGTACGTCCTCCAAAAGACAGCTGAAAAGTGGAGAGATTTTGATTTGGTGCTGTTTAAGAGATGGCAATTAAGAGCATAAGCACCAGAGAGATGGTTTAATGGTAACTGCCTTTTTCTTTTAAATGTCAGGCTAGAGCTCCAACTGGAACTTGCGTTACATGCAAGACTGATTGGATAGGGAACACTCCCTGACAGATGAGCTACATAATTAGAAGTGGATCATGTTATAGGGAGGATAAGGGAAGGCTTCACATTCATAATAGAGCTGAAGACATTACAAATTCATGCTGACAGGGCTATGGCATTGCCAGACAGAGGCTATAATGGAACTACAAGTACGTGCACAAGACATTTTCAGCATTTGGTGGGAAAGTCAATGCAACTAGGATTTTAGAGGGTTGGGTGATAGGGCACAAAGGTTCAATTTCGAAGCATTATTTACTACAGTGTTGTTGGTTTGTTTCTAGGCAGTTACATGGATCACCTATGCTCACTAAATTCATTATAATGGTGAACAAAACACCTAGGGACAGAATAGCAAGCCCAACTTACAGTCCCCCACACAAGCTAAAATTCATGTCATTGAACTAGAGTGACTGCAACTGATCAGGAGCTGAAAAGAGGACAGGAAAATTTAGGAAGAAGGGCCCTTTCCCTCAGAGCTTGAAGGCTTCTCTGTAGCCTACGCCAACAAGTCTGGGGAAAAAAGGCTAACACTTTCAATATTTAAGCTTTTTGGGCACTTCCCATGGGAAGCTGTCCCTACCAAAGTGGCCATAGGCTGCAGTCCTCTGATAAATTGGCTTCTTCAGATCCAGATCCCTGGAATATACAAGTCCGTAACTTAATATGTAGCATTCAATTAAAACAAAGCAAAACAATCAGCAAGACTCATTTTCAAGAGTTCTGGCAAATGAGCAGTTCTCTGGGGTATGCTAGGAAAGAAGTTTTATGGCAAAAGTATTTGTTACTTCCTGGTGTCCAAACTCCTTGCACAGTCCTTATTAGTAACTACAGTTCTTGTTTTTCCGTCCCTGGCTCAACAAATAATGAAAACTTGTCATTATTCTGAGAAATTTCAAATGTTAAAAGCTCATCTGAGATAATGAAATACTTACCAAGGTCCCATGCCCACACCCTGCCATGGTTATTTTCTTTATAACAGCCTTGAACATCCCATATATCTGTACTAATTTCTTCTTTAAAAAAAAAAATAATTACACTTAGGTATTATGAGCACAAAGCCCAGTAGCAAATATTGAGAACTTTCTAGGTTGGTTAGTCTAAGCCATGGAGTGCTATGATTTTAGATTTTTCTTATTAAGTCTGCTGAAAAATTAAGTCTGCTGTACACAACTCAGGATAAGATCAACACATTCTAGGAATTAAGATGTTTTCCCCATTTCAGTCTGCCTTCACTTCCTCAAGGTTGAACATCCCATGATACCCACACCCTTGGTATTTTTCGCTAACAATAGGCTTTACCATCTTTACCTGACAATGACCCCAGGGCGGAGATCAAAATTCTTCTTCACAATCTCTAATAGCTCTCTCTCACTCTTCTGAGAGGTGCCATAATGGAAAATGGAGATAGACAATGGATGAGAAACTCCGATAGCGTAAGAAACCTAAAAGGATTCAAATGTCAGAAGAGTCAGTGATCCAAACACCTGCATACTTGGATAATACACTGGTATAAAGACAAGATTACTAAATGCCCTCCCACAATAAGTTATGTAAGAGTATATACCTGAACAAGAACCCTTCTGCACAGACCTCCTTTAACAAGGGATTTTGCCACCCAACGAGCAGCATAAGCAGCTGAACGGTCCACCTTGGTATAATCCTTTCCTGAAAAGGCACCTCCTCCGTGAGCTCCCCAACCACCGTAAGTGTCCACAATGATTTTCCGGCCAGTCAAACCAGCATCACCCTGAAAACACAGGATTTGAGTCACTTTATGCCTAATCCTCTTCTATAAGCAGTTTTAGATCAGGTTTGTTAAATGCCTATTTCTATTACTCAGCAAATATCTTCAGGAAACTCACATATGGGACTTCAGAAAAGCTAGAAGAAAGATGGTAGCAGCAAAGTTTTTCCAAGTAACCATCACAGAAGATCCAAAACGCCCAGAATTGATAGAAGGCCTTACCTGAGGCCCACCAATAACAAATCTGCCACTTGGCTGTAGATGATAGATTGTATCCTCATCAAGATACTTTGCAGGTACAACAGCTTTGATGACCTTCTCCTTTAGGGCATCCCTCATTTCATCAAGACAAACTTCTTCATCATGCTGAACAGATATAACTATTGTGTGGACTCTGATAGGAAGCACAGCACCTCGATCCTGCATATACTGCACAGTCACCTTGAAGATAACAGAACATCAGTCTACTAAGCAACTTAGTTCTTGATTCTGTACTCTATATTATAATACAAGACATGCTATTCTTGTTCAGATTCTGTGCCAATGTAATACGTGTATTACAGACTTGATTGTCACTCACTTGAGTTTTAGAATCTGGGCGTAACCAAGGCAAAGTGCCATTGCGGCGTAGTTCAGCCAGTTTGGCATTGAGCTTGTGTGCTAAGACAATAGTTAAAGGCATACATTCCTCTGTTTCATCTGTGGCATAACCAAACATCAAACCCTAAAAAAGAAAAAGGTCACCAATGTGATCAATCCAAATTTTCATAAATTAATGTTAGAAGAGATGTAAATAGTGTCTACACCGAGGTACCTGGTCCCCTGCACCAATGTCTTCCTCATTCCGGTCAAGATGAACACCTTGAGCAATATCTGGTGACTGCTGCTCCAACGCTACTAGCACATTACAAGTCTTGTAGTCAAACCCTATAAAAAAGACAATGTTTTTAAAAAAAACAATACCTTCTACCTGATGATTACCTAAAATTCTAAACATCACTAAAAAAATCAAATATACCTAAAACTTAGTACCTTCCAGCAAAAAGAATAGAGCTGGGACAAAAAAGATACTATACAACTACAGTTAGATTAACAGGAGCAGGGCCTCCAGGGTGGCACAAGGAGTTAAGTGTCAGTACTATGAAGCTATCAGCAGCCACTGCAGCTCAAGAGTTTAATCCCTGGCCAGGGAGCTGACCCACATGGAGCAGCAGACCTCTCCAGTCTCACCCGCTGCTCCCCTAAGCAGTGTACTTCAGTAGACCCCGCCTGTTCTGCTCTTCACTCTCTCTGGTGAATCCTCTCCCCCTCAACCTCTGGCCTACACCCCAGCTCTTGTATACATAAATAAATAAATCTTGAAAAAAAAATTTACAGGAGCATTCTTAATGCTAGTGGGGTTTGTAGAAACTATCCAAACAAAGAAAGGCTTAGAAAACCTAAGCCACTACCATACCTTTGGAAGAATCATCATATCCAATGTGCTTAATGGTTTCACGAACCACTTTCTGGTAGTCAACAGCAGCTCTAGATGTAATTTCCCCAGCAAGTAGGATCATTCCAGTTTTAGCAACAGTTTCTAATAAAAGAGAGGTTTAACACTCAAATCTCACTTTCACAAATTTTATGATGTTATCTTTTCATTAGTTGCTAAGTAAGCAGTGGTCTGAACCTACCACAAGCCACTTTGGCATCAGGGTCCTGCTGAAGGTGGGCATCAAGGACAGCATCACTGATCTGGTCACAAATCTTATCTGGAGGGAGAAAAAAAATTCCTGGCTCAACTTCTGAAGTGAAAGCATGTCCACTTCCTTTTAACTACACCTGTAAAGCTCTTTGGGACAGAGCTTTCTTTAAAAAATTGTGATAAAACTTTGCACTTTAATCTCCCAAGGGTGTCAGTTCCATCTCCTAAAGTATTGCAAGCATTTTGAAAAATTAAGTTCCCAAGCAAAACAATTTCCTTTGTACAGTAACAGTCACGTGTGAAGTGGTTTATCTTTAAATTCCAAAGTAAAGCTAGGAAACATTTTGCTTTACAGTGTTAATTTTCAAATAGTCCTTATATCCTATCCCCTAAACTTAAAGTTTGCATTATAAAGCTAACCATCCATTAAAGTAAGTTGTTTTTTCCTACCCTTTTCTTAAGAACAGCCTTAATTTTGCCTGTCATACAGTATTTACTTCCACACCGTGTACCAAATCCCTGTGCACTTGGAGGTCAGGGAGAACTGAGGCCACCGGCAAACCAGTCTCTCCTCGATTTTAAGTAACATCAGTTAAGTAGCAAGAAATGTCAAAGATTTAAACAATGAAAGCAAGGACACATTATAGACAAAAGGACTAAAGCAAAAATTCTTTAACTTCATTATAAATAAGGGTAGTCCAGGCACAAGGGCCGGACTGGGAAATGCCCACAAGTATTCTGAATCTTCGTTGATTCTCCCCACTGTCTTGCCAGTTATTAAAAACTGGACGATGGACAGAGATAAGACCTCACGTTCCTGAATTTTCTGTAACGATCTAAAACACAAAACAAATTGTGTACTGCAGTCCAGTTAGAGTCTTAAAATTAACTCTACAAACTTAAATCAAAAACTGCATACACCACACCAAAACATCCGCTCTTCAATCATCAGGGATCTGGGGTTTGTCCACCCTACAGCACGAAGTTGCCTGTGGGATTTCATCTGAGGCACAGCCGACTTACTGCAGAGAAATGGGTCCTTCGGCTACAGACTAGGTAACTTTGTCACTGAGGTCACCCTAAGAGCAGAAGCAAAACCACGATCTTCCCTAAGTGATGCTTCTCCAGGCTGAGACGGGAGGTTCCTTGAAACAGCTTCATTTGTTCACGTGTAAACTGATCCATAATGGCGGATCAGTGGACAAAGCCGGGGAGGAAATGTGTAAAACCTTACCTAACGGCAAGTCCCGAAGACTTTAAAAGGAAACCTAAGGCAACTGCAGCTTACACTTAATTCGTGTTTCCTTATCCTTTTACAGAAGGTCCAAATAAGGGCTGCCTTCTCCTTCTCCCCACAGGCGCTATATTTAGTTGGAGGCTGTCACCTTGAAGACAAGGCCATATTCTGCCTAAGGCCTAAGGCCACGTCCGTCCTCTTTACTAGGTGGTAACGGCAGAAGCCAAGGCGTCAATGGAAACACAAAACGTCCCGGGGCACTGGCCCCCCACTGCTCAATCCCTGGCGCTCCGGGTGCCGGACGGCTCCCCCTTGCCCAGATGCCACATGCGGCAAACACGTGGTTGCGGCTGCAATGCGGGGCGCGCGCTCCCGAAGCGGGTGGCGAGCACTCGGGGCGGGTCGCCCACTCGAGGATTTTCAGACCGCAGGGCGGAGAGGAGGAAATAGTGCCCTCCCCGGGCAGAGCACACGCGGCCGCGGCCCCCGCCCTAGTCGTTTTCTGGAATCTTCCGCATGCAGAGGCGCGCGGCCGGAGAAGAGAGGAAGGGGGAGGGGAGCAGCGGCCACGCGCTGGGCACCGGCGGCGCCACGAGGAAGGCGCGCGGCCGCCGCTCTCCCCACAGCCCGGGGGGCGAGGGCGACCAGCGCGGGCGCCACCTGCGGGGCTGGCCGGCCAGGCCAGGGTCCTGCCCCACGCCCCGCCCCTCGCTTCACTCCGGCCCCGTCACCTCACCTGGGTGGCCTTCCCCTACGGACTCCGAAGTGAAGAGGAACGTGCCCTCCTCGATGAACGCCTCATGGAAGCCGTTGAGCTGCCCGTTCATTGTGGTAGTGACGACGGTGCCGGTGAGTGAAGGTGGCGTGGAAGAGAAAAGGCGAAGACGAGACCAAGACCGCAAAATGCGCAAGCCAAGACAGCGTCCTACTCTCCTTGGACCGGCGGCGCGGAACGAACCAAGCGGCGGGCGGTGCGGCCCAGTATTTATACAGCAGCCGCAGCGCGCGCCCGGCTCGGGCCCCGCCCCTCGGTGCCGCGCGCCAATGCGCCACACGCGCGGGGGGGAGACAGAAGAGGCGGGGCGGCGATCGGAGCTCGGGCTGAACCACTCTGCGAGGCGGGGGGCAAGCGCAGGTTCCATGCCCTTTGTACGAATATTTAGCTATTTTAAGCAGCTGTAACATGGAATAAGTAGAAACGTGAGTATACTGGGTCGTTTTCCCTTCCTTGTTCTACGTGGAGGAAAAGCGACAAGGGCTTTATGGACTTGCTCCCCTGTGCTGTGACATGGCACCTCCCTCCCGACCGTTGGCTGGGCTATGTGGCAGCGAGGGCGCGTCCCCCAGCGGTGGCAGCGGGAATCGGCCGAGGTTTTGTCCTTCGGCTCTTAGCTAGGGTCTTTCCGGCCACCCACTTTTAGAGTCGGGTGGCGGGGAGCCAGTGGCCCTGGGCCATGTGAAAGTGGCCGTCATGACTGGTCAGAGTACGACTCTTCACACCCCCATATTTATCCCCGCCCTGGGCGTTGCTGGCAGCTGGAAATCTTGAGGGGCGGCCGCCCGGTTCCTAGTAATTCTTGGGTGATGCTTCAGTGATAAAAATGGCCGAAAAGCAGATTAAAGAGAATTCTGTCAATTTAAAACGATTGCTGCCCTCCCTGTACTCTCAGCTCTAGCTTCTGAGCGGGCCCCTTCGCCTTTGTTGACCCTACAGCGGAGGCCGCGCTCGGGAGGCCTCGTGGGCTCCGGCCTGTCCTCTGTCCTGGGAAGAAGGCCGCTAGCCAGGCTGACCTTGCCTTGCTGATTCTTCTGTCTTTGAGAAGAAAAAAAAAGTCATTTCAATATCTTTTGTTCGAGACAGTAGAATCGTTTTCTTGGGGGTAAAGCCCTATTTAGCCCCTTGCGATTAAGCCGATCTCTTGACAAGTTGAAAGGGGTGTTCCATGAAGCTTTCACTTTAAAATGTCCACCCGCGATCGTGCCAGTTTTGCCCGTTAAAGGAATTATGTAGGGAGAGCAACTTGAGCCAACGAGAAATAAGGAGTCAGGAAGAGATTTCATGGAGTCCCGGCTTGGAAGGCGCCCACAAGTGGAGAGGGGGCGGGGGCCACTTCCCTTCGCCGGGGCGGTGGGCGGCACCGGGTTGGGGCGCCGCAGCGCGCATCAGCCTTGGCTTTACCCTTGTTTTTCGGGATCCGCCTGCTCCTGGGGCCCGACGCGCAGTACCCCCGGGGCGGTGGATGAACCCCAAGTAGAGCTGCCTGTCACTCCAAGAATTAGGTAAATTCTGAAGAGCGAGACTCTCAGCCACGTGCGAGAGGAAGGGTGCAAGTTTGCCGACTGGAAACAATGGAAGCATTTGGTCTGTGCCAGGGACTTTGACAAAGAAGGTGAAGAAAGAGCTCAATCTCGACTTCATGACCACATACACCCTCCCTCCAAGCAGGCAGGAGGAAAAGGTTAAATCATCAAAGAGAATATACAGTTTGTTATTTTTATTCGTTCGTTTTTTTCAAACTACATAGAAAAATAACTAAGTTAACATTTTTTTTTTGTTTTAATGTATTTTACCTTTTTTGTAAAAAGCAGAATGCCAAATTATTATCTCACGGTGAGTAAATAAAATTACCAACTGGAACAAAACGCATGTGTAGGCTGGTCAGTGCATTATCTCCCAGCAGAAAAATCTACACAGGAAGCCAGAATATAATTAGAAGGTTATTTGATTAATATGGAGTTAGAACAAGGGGATTAGTTAAATTCAATGATTAGCTCATTAAACCCTGATACCCCTATGCTACCACCTCCACTGTGGGCTGTTACTGCCAAGGAGATTAGAATCAGCTGTTCATACTTGCTTGCCTACTTCTCTTTTCTTGCTCAAAGCATGTGTAATATAGTGGTAAAGAGGAGGGGTTTTGGAGTCATGCCTCTGCCACTTATTAACAGTGTGGAACAAACAACTTAACCTCTCTACACCTCAATGTCCTAGGTCTGTAAACTGGGATGATAATAGTACTCTCAAGATTTTTTTCAAAGATTAAGTGAAATCATGCAAGTAAAGTCTTTAGCACATAGTAGGTGTTTTTAAAATGCTAGCTGAAAAATGACCCTTTAGTGATTTCCAATTGCTATTAGGGCAAATTCCTACATACCCTTAAAAGGCCTAAGTGTGATTTGGTTGCTACTATTTCACCTCCCCTTGTACCACTTTAGTCTTTGTCTTCTACTTTGGATTTCTTTTCAGCAACAGTTAAAATTTATTGATTGATTAATATTGAAAGAAAGCAGGACACATTTTTATTGATTTTTATATTTTTCACATTGTCTCTTCCTCCCTCCCCAAAACATTTATGAGCACCTCCATCAGGCACACCCAGGACTGGTACTCTTACCATCCTGGTCTCCATCTATTTGGAGCTCTAAATGGGGAGAAATGCTTAGTTAACTCTTCCTCATCCTCCCCATCCCAGCTTAGCTGCCACTTCAGGAATGAAGCCTTCACTTATACAGATTTCTTAGTGAGTCCTATGTTTTCCTACATGGCACTAGTGCTGTTTGGAATTATAGATTTGGGAGGCCTCCCTGGTGCCCTAGGGTTTGAGTCTCACACTATTGCTTTGATGGCCTGCGTTTGATCCATGGCCAGGGAGCTGACCCTCATGGCGCAAGAGACCTCTCTTGTCTCGCCCACTGCTCCCCTCAGCAGTGTGTTTCAGTGGATCTGCCTGTTATGCTCCCCACTCTGTCTCTGGGGGGGTCCTCTCTCTCTTTCTCACACACACACACACACACACACACACACACACACACCTACAGCTCTGGCCTACACCCCAGTTCTACACAAAAATAAATAAAATCTTAAAAAAATTAAATTATAGATTTGGTAATTATTTGATGAATATCTCTTATCTCTCAATTAAATTTGTAAGCTGTATGACGACAAAAAGATGGTCTGTTTTTCTTAAGCTTTGTTGCTGAGTGCCTGACACACAGGAAGTGCTTAAGAGTGTTTGAAGAGAAGAAAGAAGAGGGAGAAAGGAAAGAAGACTAAAGGAAAGAAAATATAAGCAGTGGCAGAAAAAAGAATGGGAAAGAGAAAACCTGGGGATCTTGTAAAATCAATGAAAAGAACTGCTTTGTTTTAATCTCAAGAATTATAATTAATAAAACTGAGAGCTCTTTACTAACAGGGAAGCAATTGCCTAAAGGCTCCAAATTTCTCAAACCAAAGAACATTAATGTGGCAGTATTCCCATGAAAGAAGCAAGGCCAGAATTGGATAAACTGGCCTTTGCAACTCATACACACATGTATAACACCTCCAGGTCTTAGCAGTCTGCCAGTCAAAGAGAGAGTTCTAGTAAGTAAAAGAAAACATTCGCAGTGTAAGAAACTGTTGGTTTGGTGGGAAAAAAGAGGAAGGTGACACTAGGTCTATCAAAGAGCAATAGTGGAGGTGTGGAGACATTGAGAAGACAACTCATGGGCCTCCCTGGTGGTGCAGGGGTTAAAGTCTCAGAGCAATCAAGCTATCAACTGTTTTTTTTTAAGATTTATTTATTTATACATACAGCTGGGGTACGGGCCAGAGGTGTGGAGTGGTGAGAGGCTTCACCAGAGACAGAGCGGGTAGCAGAACAGGCAGATCAGAAATACACTGCTGAGGAGAGCAGCGGGCGAGGCAGGAGAGGTCTGCCGCACCATGTGGGATTCTCCCCGGCTGGGGGTCGAATTTGCATCGCTGCTGCCGACAGCTCCACAGCCCAGCGCTTAACCGCTTAACCGCTGCGCCACCAGGGAGGCTCTATCAACTATTTTTTTTTTAAGATTTATTTATTTATGTGTACAAGCTGGGGTACAGGCCAGAGGCATGGCCAGGGGGTTCACCAGAGACAGAGTCGGAAGCAGAACAGGCAGATCGACGGAAATACACTGCTGAGGGGGCAGCAGGCAGGAAATCCCTTGACGGGGATCCAACTGTCAGTGGCAAGCTATCAGGTATTGCCAGCCACTGCGAGTTGGATCCCCTGTCAAGGGACTAAGCCACATGGTACAGCAGACCTTTCCTGCCTCACCCGCTGCTCCCCTCAGCAGTGTATTTCAGTAGATATTCCTGTTCTGCTCCCCATTCTGTCTCTGGTGAATCCTCTAACCCTTCCCCTCCAACCCCCACTCCCCGCCCTGCACCTCTGGCCTACAGCCCCAGTTCTTGCATGCATAAATAATAAAAAATAGAATAAATCTTTAAAAAAAAAAGAGAGGAATCTAAAGAGTACCTTCTATTTGAAACCAGGTCAAAAAGAAAGAAACCTAGGCCAGATGCCTCCAAAATTGTGCCAGTCCTTTAGAGCCAAAGCCCAGGTATCTCAGATGGCCTCAGAAGCAAGTTAGCTCTTGTGGGATCTAAAACAAATACTACATGAATTCCCTCTTTTTTAGGCTTCCTGTTTCTTGTTTTTGTTTCTCGGATTTTTTTTTTTCCTTTCTGATACTTAAGTTTTTTGACAATCCCCAAAAGTAGTCAGGGATGGAAGAATGTATAGGATACAACAAAGCAGACATTGAAGGAGAAAATAATATAATGATGACAGCATCTATCATTTATTGTGACAGGAACTGTTCTTATAGCTACACCTCAACAATTCAACAATCAAGGCAGGTACTATTTCTCTTCCTGTTTTACAAATTAAGAAACTAACACACAGACTCGCCCAGGTCACACAGTCAGTAGTGCATCCCGGATTTAAGCCTGAGTCTAAGCTCTAAACTTATACTCTTTGTTACAAGTCAAACAATAGTATTTCACAATCCCTTAGGTGATTAATGAAAAAATTTGATTTGTATCCTTCCACTCCTTTTGCTATGAACATGCACACACACACACACAGAAACACACTTTACTAAAATAAAATGAAAATCCATTTATTTCAGGGAAACATAGATTTTCCTCTTAACAGTGTTCATGACCATTTCTCCAGGACACTTTTTTCCAAATTGCAGTAAACTAAACATAAAATGTTTCATTTTTTTTGCCACTTTAAGTACATTCACATTGTGGCATTATGTATTTTCAGATTGTTCTGCAAAATCATTTTTTTAATAACAGCAAAATATACTATCATATGACGTCTTTGTGGCTGACATTTAAGTTGTTTCTCCTTTTGCCCTACATGTAATGCTGAACCTAACATCTTTGCACATATATTTTTGTGAGACAGTGTTTTTATTTTTGAGGAAAAGCTTTCCCAAAGTGGGATTGCTGAGATAATAGATGTGTGCATTTTTACGTTAGTAGTTATAACCAGATTACTTTCCAAATAGCTGTCAAAACTCACATTTCTACCAGTAGGGTATGCGAATATCCTTTCCTGACTCTCTTAGCAGTGCTGAGTGTTATCGTTCTTTTAAATTTTTGTCAGCATGACAAATGAAAAATGGTAGGAGAATATTTTTATACCTTTGGGAGACTATTGTGAGCAAAATGGAATATCTAGAATCTACAAAGGAAAAGATTGATAGACTTAGCTACCTAAAACTGAAAAAAATATTAAGTAAAATCCAAAGGCAAATAAATAGGAGAAAACATTTGTAACACATGGCAAAGAGTTAGTTAGTACCAATTCATAAGAAAATGACAGTCCAATGAAAACTAGAAAAGAGTTTAAGTAAGTCACCAAGGAGAGGATGTAAATTGTCAATAAAGATATGAAAAGATATTCAACCTTATTGGTAGGGACATGAATTAATTCATTTGGTTTTTTTCTTTTCTTTTTTTTTTTAAGATTTATTTATTTATGCATACAAGCTGGGATCTAGGCTAGAGGTGTGGGGTGGTGAGAGGATTCACCAGAGACAGAGTGGGGAGCAGAACAGGTAGATCTACTGAAGTACATTGCTGAGGGGTGCAGCGGGTGAGGCAGGAGAGGTCTGCTGCTCCATGGGGGAATCTTCTTGGCCAGGTAACGAACTTGTGCTGAGGTGGCTCTGGATAGCTTCATAATGCTGCACTTAACCCATTATGCCACCAGGGAGGCCCTGAATTAATTCATCTGTATGGTGAGTTTGGGAAAAGCAAAAGGCAGAGAAGTAGGAAAGGACATAGAGGTAGGGCAGAAGGCGGAATCCAAGTAATTGGATGCTCTGGCTTTCGTTTCCCCATTAACTTGACCTCCAGTGGAGCTTCCATCATGTTGATGATGCTTCTAGAATTTGTAATAGTGCCATTCAGGGGCGTATGCACGGTCCAAGCTCTAGGATTCAACTGTGTCGCTTACCCTGGTATGGATAGAGCTATAGGACTGATCCAAAACTAACTGGCCAAAGGCTATAGCCCATCGATCAGGGCCTGCCATAGGGATGTACTCTCACCAGTTCTGTTACTGCTTGGTCCAGCCTCTTGGCTATTATCAAGAGCCATGACTCCATTCGCCTGAATCATCAGTATCTTTTTGGCGCCCGGTGGAGATTGTTTTAGGTATGGTATAAATTCGCCATCTGCCATCAATCAACTTTCATCTGACAGTGTATTATTTAGTGGCCTACCTCTTTAGACCCCACCTCAAGCCGGGGGAGAACATGCCCAGTTCCTGAGACTGGTCTTATTTTAATTTTTTAATTATTTTTAAAAAGATTTATTTATTTATGCATACAAGAGCTGGGGTGTAGGCCAGATGTATGGGGGTGGTGAGATGATTCACCAGAGACAGAGTGGGGAGCAGAACGGGCAGATCTACTGAAATACACTGCTGAGGGGAGCAGTGGGTGAGGCAGGAGAGGTCTGCTGCACCATGTGGGAATCTCCCTGGCTGGGGATCAAACTCATGCTGCAGTGGCTGCAGATAGCTCGATAGTGCTGAGACTTAACCCCTTGCGCCACCAGGGAGGCCCTGGTCTTATTTTAGACCTGCCCTGAACTCAGGACTGAATCTGGCAATGGACGATGGCCAGCTTCTCCTACTAACACACCTATTTGCTTTTGCTTCCATCTCCAACTTTGGTTTCTTGGTACCTGAGATTCCCTGACCTATCTTTTCATCTCTGACTTGTTTCTCCATTTTTTTTTTTTTTTTTTGGCTCAGTGCATTTGTACTTACCTCCCAATAGCTAGTATCTGATTTGGCCTCTGGACCTTTCCATTATAAATTGCCTCCACAGGAAGCCAAAGGAAGATCCTGCCCCATGTCTCTGGGTAAAAGATGTTGGAGTAGATGCAGGAAGGAAATGCTGTACCCTTGTCTTGCCCAACTCTGCTCTATAGGAGAACACAGCTGTCTCCATAAGGGAGAATGCTGATTCAAAGGGGTGGATGATGGGTAAGAGCCCTGTCCACTATGGTGTTACCTTCACAATACACAAAGACTTTACACGCTTGCCAAGGTTTTTTGCCATACTTTAATAACTTTTCTGTCCTCCAGGAAGCCTGAGTAGATGATATTTTTGTGATCCTATTAAGCTGAAAAAGACAATCCATGAAGGAGAAATGTAAAGAGATTTTGAGTTAACAGCACTCTGTGATTACAGGTCCAGCAAATAATGAAATATATATACTAGACCATGGCCAGGTCTTCTGCTGAGATCTTCTCAGCAACTGGAGAACAAAGTCTTAGCCTTTGCCTCCAAACTTGGCCTGAAGTGATGTTTCCATATATATATATATATATATATATATATATATATATATATACACACACACACACACACATACACACACACACACACACACACACACACACACACACATACTACGTGCAGTCCTGGAGGATTGGTACCGATCACAAGGCAGGTGGCCTTATGGAGTGATCACCTAGTATGTACTACTGGAACAACTCTTTCCCTCTGCCCAGGTTCTTACATCGTTACTCCTCTCCTAGGCTTCAGGCTGAGTTGGAGGCATCATAACATTATTTTTAAGTTTGACGAAAATTATGGCTTTCTCCCAAGAAACATACACCCTACATACTCACACATAATTTTATATATAATTTCTGAAGCTCAAACATAAACTACAAATTAAAATTCTTTCTCAGGCCTCCCTGGTGGTGCAGGGGTTAAAGTATCAGCTCTATCAAGCTATTGCCAGGTATGAGTTCAATCCCAGCCAGGGAGCTGACCCACATGGCGCAGCAGACCTCTCGACTCGCCTGCTGCTCGCCTCAGCAGTGTATTTCAGTAAATTTGCCTGTTCTGTTCCCCACTCTGTCTCTGGTGGATCCTCTCATGCCCCCTCCCACCCACACCCCAGTTCTTGTATGCATAAATAAAGATAAATCTTTTTTTTAAAATCATTTCTAATATCTTGTAAGGGCTTGCACAACATAGAGAATTTTGCAGAGAAAAAGAAGGTGAGATAGGTTATTAGCAAAAGAAAAGAAAGATTATTTCAGATAAAGCCACTTTCCCTCAGTGGGGAGGCAGGAGGGTCTTATCATACAGATGTGACATCAGGAAACTACCGTTTGATTAAGATTATACTTTTGGGAGAAGTTGAAACTGCAATTAGAGTAAGTATTACATCTAACCAGACTTAGTAAGTAAGAGGCTGTAATAATGTAAGAGGGTGGTCCTCAGGAAAGGGGAATGTTCCAGTTTCCCTGCCCCACCCAGGGGAGGGTGGAGCTGAGCAGGAGAGATAAAAAGCTGGAGAAAAGAAAAGACAGAGAGGAGAGAGAGGAAAAAAGGAATCAGGATGGAGAGCCAGAAGAGGCACAAGGAGCAGAGAGACATGTGAAGAAGCTGCACTGGCCTGGACTGATTGAAACAGATGTGGGTGAGAGACCCAGGGGGAGGTGACAGTGGCAACATTGATCTTGATTTTGATTTTGCTCTTTTCTCCACAGACTTGTCTGACTGTTTGTGACCTTTTTCTATGGGTTCCTCCCAAAAAGTGTTTTAGACTCTGGCAGGCTTTCCAGCTTTGCTTTGGGCCAATCCCATTTGGATGGACTTTTTGCTCACCAGGTGATGGATAACTTTGGGTGCTTAGTTTAGAAACTATATTCTTTGTCTTTTCTGTATTATTACACTAACTGTATTAAAATTTCTTTTCCACTTAAGGTCTTATATGTTTTGTCCTGATGCAGTGGATGGCAGAACCTATTTAAAAGGGGCAGGTTTGCCCCTTTCCCTGCCCTGTAACAGTTAGGGGCAGCCCTTCTCCTCCCTAAGAAGGACTCCATTTGGGCCTGTTTTTTTTTCTTTCTTTCTATTTTTAACAATTCCTTCCTTTTGATCAGACTTTCAACCTGAGAGATTTGATCAAAATTTATGGCACCAAGGGCCACTCCTAGATACCACTTCTCAGTTTTCGATGGTCATCTGGGTGATATTCAAAGGCCATTTAGAGCACAACTTCAGGTTCATTTTCTTAAAGTCAGTCCTCTTTGCTGCTTCTCTGATGTTCAGTCTTAGGAAAATCTTTTGCTTGGTGATTAGCAACTGCAAACATGCATTTAAAGTTTTTGGGAAAAATACAATGTGCCAAGGGGATTATTATTATAACTATAAACAGGATAATTACCAATATTTAAAGTATACTTCACAGCTGGGGTTTCCAGGACCCAAAGCAATCAAAGAAAGACCCCCACCAAAGGAGTGACCTGTATAAGCAAGATGGCTCACTCAGTGATTTCTTTTTTCTTTTCTTTTTTTTTACTCAGAGATTTCATGTAACTGAGTTTCAACTTCCCCAGGGGTATTAATCCACACGGTGTAGGTTATAACACAGACACCTCCTTGCTTAACTAAAAGATGATCAAGGTCCATAACCACTTTGGCTAGAGAGGCCAAGGACTTTTAGGGGACAACTATTGCTTTAGCAGCAGATCCTGAATATTGTCAAGAGTTGGGAGGAGGCTACAGCTATGGAAGTCAATAAAGTCTAAGGGTATGTCAATTACACAGGTGGTTTTATTCTGGTTACCCTTGGTTTGTGGCCCTTCCTTTGTGTAGAACTAGGTGGCACATTATCCTGGTCTTGGCGTTTTTAATGAGAGACAGGGAAATGGGACCTCAGGGTTAGGGAATGTGACACAATAGAGAGGGGCTGAGTTTGTTCCAGAGAAACTGAAGCCTTGGAAATTGGGGAGAATTTCCTGATGCAGATCTACAGAATCAGCACAGTGGCCAATCCAGCAGTCTGAGAGATTATCCTGTTTTGAGCATGGCCTAAGGGATAACAAATGAGCCCATTATCTTGCCAGGCCAATGTCTGAGTAAAGGGAAAAAAAAAGGAAAGGGAGTTAAACTATGAAGTCTTTTTAAAAAAAGATTTATTTTTTAGGGCATCCCTGGTAGTGCAAGGGGTTAAGTCTCAGCACCATCAAGCTATTGGCAGTCACTGTAGCCTGAGTTCAGATCAGATTCCAGCCAGGAGCTAACTCACATGGCACAGCAGACCTCTCCTGTCTCACCATTTTTTTAGAGCACATAAACAAATCTTTTTTTTAAACATGCATGCAAGAACTGGGGTGTAGGCCAGAGGTGCAGAGGGTGAGAGGATTTACCAGAGATAGAGTGGGGAGCAGAAAAGGCAGATCCTTTGAAGTACGTTGCTGAGGGGACCAGTGGGTGAGACAGGAGAGGTCTGCTGGCCATGTGGGAAGATAGAATTCATGCTTTCAATGGCTGGTGATAGCTTGATAATGTAATGTCCAGAATAGGCACATCTATAGAACAAAATAGATTAGTGGTAGTAGGGGGAGAGAGGAGAAGGGAATAAAGAATGATTCCAGGTCCTCCCTGGTGGCGCAGCGGTTAAGCACTGCACTGTGGAGCTATCAGCAGTGGTGACACGAGTTCTACACCTGACCGGGGAGATTCCCACATGGTGCAGCAGACCTCTCCTGCCTTGCCCGCTGCTCCCCTCAGCAGTGTATTTCTGTCAGTCTGCCTGTTCTGCTCCCCACTCTGTCTCTGGTGAATCCTCTCACCACTACCCCAACATCTCTGGCCTATACCCCAGTTTTTGTATACATAAATAAATAAAAATAAATCTTTAAAAACCATTAAGAAAAATAGGGAAAAAAAGATAAAAAGCACTATGCTACCAGCTTTTTAACAAAACTACTGTTAGCATTCCTTTTCAGTTTTTAAAAAATGTATTTATACTTACAAAAACATGTGTACACATAAATTATTATATATGTATTTTTATATAAAGTATATAGTATTCATATAATGGTTCCACCAAATGTAAAGTCATTTCCTCACTTCTTTATGCCATCACCCCATCTTTGTGTTCATACTAAAGCACTCCATAATAATAAATACAGGAGATTTGTCCGATCAAGTCTTTTATTGTTAGACATACAGACTATTTGTAGTTTTTTATTATTTAAACAACACTGTAAATGAACTTCTTGTGTATGTAAACTTTTTTTATATTTGAAATTCTTTTTTTTTAAAGATTTATTTTATTTATGCATACAAAAGCTGGGGTGCAGGCCAGAGGTGGGGGTGGGAGTGAGAGGATTCACCAGAAATAGAGTGGGGAGCAGAACAAGTGGATTACTGAAGTACACTGCTGAAGGGAGCAGTGGGCGAGTCAGGAGAGGTCTGCTGTGCCATGTGGGAAGCTCCCTAGCTGGGGATTGAACTCATGCTACAGTGGCTGCTGATAGCTTCATAGTGCTGAGACTTAACTCCCTGAACCACCAGGAAGGCCCTGAAATTCTTTCTTTAGGAGATTTTCTCAATTGAATAATGGGTCAAAGTAGAATTCCTGGGCCAAAGCTTATTGATTTATGTTGCTGTAGTTTCTTCCCAAAGAATCTACTAGCTTTGGGTCTGGCCAATTGCCCTGCTTCCTATCTTGATGGTACACACAAAATGGGAGAAGGGAGAAAGAGGTGACTGTTCCAACTTGAGAATTCTGGGTGATCAAAGTGCAGCTGGTTGGGTCAAGCACCAGTGGACAGAGGTGGGCAAAGGTGAAATTCATGGATATGTATCAATCTATTAACTTCCCAGAGACTAACCAATGTTTCCAACAACCAGACTCAAAAACTAAACACTGTACAACAGAGTATATAGTCTATAAGAAATATGAATAATTGCTAATAGACATGTAAAAGGTATTAAACCTCACTCACAATTAAAAATATGCACTGTAAAAGCAATAAGATTCTATATGTCCCTTATCAAGTTGGCAGATATGAAAGTTTGGTTATGGCCAGTGTTCACAAGATTATGGGGAAACAGGCACCCTTATATACTATTTCTGGAAGTGTAAACAGATTCAACTCTCTGGAGGGCAATTTAGCAATGTCTGTCAACATTTCGAATGCTTGTTCTGATTGACTCAGCAGTTCTATAGCTACAAATTTGCCCTAGGGATATACTGATAAAATTATGCCAAAATCATGTGTAAGGATGTTCATTCCAACAACGCAATACCAACAACAACAAAAAAAAACCTGGAAAACGCATAGACGTCCATCATCAGGGGACCAGTTAAATGCATCCATGTAATGGAAAAGTATGCAATTAAAACATGAGGTAGAACTGTATATGCTGACATGGAAAGACCTATTAAACGTTAAATGTGTTTGTTTTTTTTTTAAAAAGGCCAATGTGGACAGACACATTATCTCATTTGTGTTAAATTAAAAAATAGATATAGGTATAAGCAGACTTTTGTTTTGAGAAGGATACATAAAAAGTGGTGGTAACTTTTGGAAAGTGGAATTTTTAGAGGGCAAAAAAGATAACTTTTGCTTTGATGCTTTTCTATAATACTTAGGTGTTTATATCATGTGAATGTAAGACTTTTCTTAAATATTTTAAAAGTAGACAAGGAATATGGCAGGATAAAGAGAGAGATTATGGTATGTGTTTATATAGGTCAATCTTGTTTTATCTGCTTTAATAACAAAAAACATTGTGAAAGAATCACTGGGGTTTTAGGAAGACCACCAGCCTAGAGAATGGAAGGGAGATGGGACTCTGGAGTCAGGGCGACTGGTCAAAAAGTTTTCTCACTAAGCAGGGCTCAAATTTAGGAGGTGATGGTATAGGTGGTGGAGGGATGGCCCCAGAGAGAGAGCTATAAATAAAAGAAGTGGATGGCCTTGGTACCTGATTGAATGAAGAGGATGAAGAGACCCAGGTGCCTGCCTTGGGCATTCGTGAGTGGTAATGCTGCACTCAGAAGGAAGGAAAGGCCTGGGGACAAAATAAGGAGTTCAATGTTGAACATGTTGAGTTGAAAAACTTGTTGAATTTAATCCTGTTGAGTAGGCAGAGAAGCGTGGGACTCAGAATTCTGGGTTGGCGATGGATCAGGTGGTAGTCAACACTGAGTATAAAGAAATTGTGTAGACCAAAAAAGTGACTGCTTCAAGGTGGAACTCTAAGTGTTGAGTAGAGTAAGAGGGACCTGGCCTGAGGCTGAGGAATGATGGGAGCTGTGAGAGAAAATCAGGAGGAAATGGGGTCACAGACGACTGTCCTCTGCTCCTGGCCGGACACTGTCAATGACTTTTCAAGCTATTCCTTCAGCAGTGCCAATCCCCCTGCTTTTGCTACATCTGTCCAGTAAAATCCCAACTTTGGATTTGCTGTTTTTGCTCTTGAGAAGGATCACCCAACCAATGAAAAGGCCCAAACTCACAGCTTATACCTCTACTAGCCTCTCTTCCTGCCACCCACCAACTTATTTTTACTCACTCTTGGATGGCTCTGGCTCTCATTACCCAGTTATTTTAAATTATCACCATGTTCACTTCTCATATCTCATTTCCATGCTCATCTTTGTGGCCAATCTTGTCTTCCTACCTCAGGAAACAAAGGAGGCCCTCAGGTGAGTCCCTTTAACATCTCAGCCCTCTCTCTATAAATGTCCCTAGAACAATATTTACCTTCAATTCCAAGTGTTCAGCCTCCAGAGGTGAGGTTCATCTCTTTGATTCCAGAGTCCCTCTAAGAGGCCTTCCTGACCCTATTTGATCCTTGAGGCTGGGCTACTTGTTTCTTCTCTCTTTTATCACAGTTACACACATTATATATTTCTTTATCATGGCATTTGTCATGCTGAATTAAGTTATTTTGCTGTCTCCTCCAATTAACTTGATCCTACGCATGGTATTTTCCCCCCTAACATCTTATTGAAATAGCATCCTAGCAAAAAAATGCACACATTGTAAATGTACAGCTCACAGAATTTTCACACACTAACATGCCTCATGGAACCAACAACCAGATGCAGATCCAAGCATTACAGCACCTTAGAACCCCGCTTGTGCTCTCTTCTACTCACCCTCTCCTACTCCGGGGCACCCGCTACCTTGCACTTCAACAGCGCAGATTAGTTTTGGCTAAACTAATCTGTGTAATAACGATAAAAAAAAAAAAAGACCAAAAAGTGGTTAATACTCTTTGTGTCTGGCTTGGTTGAGCAACATCACATTTGTGCGAATCATCCATATTATCTCGTGCAATCATTGATAGTTCACTTCCTTTGCCATATACTATTTTATTGTGTCAGTCAATCACTGTTTATCCATTCCAAGTAGGGTCATAGTAGCCCATATGGAGCTATTGCAAATTATAACACTATGTTTTATTTATCTTTATCTCTAGCATTTCACAAATGCTTGGCATAATGCTCTGTGTATAAACAGATGACAGAATTTAAGGAGTACTTTTCCATTGTATCCCTGGATGGTCAGATACTACCTGAAATGTTAGATTCAATTCTGAATACCATGTTTAAAATGTTTTAAAAGGACAACTGGTAACTTGAATTGTCTGTGGAGAGCAAACACAGTGGTGTGTCTGGAACTCACACAGCGTCAGATATGGGGGGAGGCAGGGAAGATGTTTATTATGGAAATGAGAACCAAAGGATTGAGACACGGACCAGGGTGCTTTTGAAGACAGCATTGGAACAACAGTTAAATATTTGGGGGGATGCAGCTTTCTGCTCAACAATCAGGATATGGACTGATTTTTAGAGAGCACTTGCCATGCACCACACCCTGGTATCCATTTGTTCAACTCAAGAATACTTTTTTTTTAATGATGAGACTTGGACACGAGCTGCCTGGTGGAACTGATCACGTCATGGCTGCAGACACCAGTGATCAAGAGCCTTGAGAAGCTACTTTAATGGGCTCGTCTTTTGTCTGAAAAGCCTCCCTCTTCCTTGGCACCCTGCCCTGTCCATTCCTAATGGAACTGCCTTCTTTCCTGAGCAGCCTACTGTAGCTCCTCCTGGGGGCCCATCCCAGCAGGCAAATTGTAAAGTGTTTCTGTCCAGAGCTTCTTGACTCTGGGCCCGCCTATCCTAGCTAGACGCCCTCCTCTCCACCCCATGATGTCTGCCCAGCACTGCTCTCTCTTTCCAGTGACTCAAAACTTTCCCCCATGTCTGTCTGGGGCCATGGCTACAGGAGGTCTGACCCATCAGGTGGCCCATGGGTCATTTTGGGTTATCCTAAAGTTTGTTTGAGACAAAAAGTATGAGGGTGGAGAAATGACATTTAGAAAGTGTCTCGAAAAAAAAAAACAACAGAAGAAATCTTTCTCTGGATGTATCCATCCAATTTAGGCCTCAGAAAGAAGAAAAACCCAGAGAAATAAATCTGGTTGCTGAATGCAAAAAGGCATTTGTTAGGAGAAGCAAAATGCTGTTTTGCTCGCAGAATAAGCTGTGCTGTTGGCCTCGGGACAAGATGCTTTATCTTGCTATTGGCGCCTCAGGCCAGGGCCTGGCGACTGCAGTCACAGAAAGACAGTGGGCTGAGTTAGACAAGCAGGCCTTGTGAAGTGCTGGTCTCTGAGTCCTCAGCCCTTTCCATCCTCCCAGCTCTCCCTGTTCTATTCCGTGCCCCAGAACTCTGCTCTGCTCTGGTTTCTTCTGAGTCTAATTTTTTTCTTTTTTTTCAAAGGGGGGCTCGAGGGAGTCCAAGACTTAGGAAGCTGGACAATAGGTACAGATCTCAAATGCCTCACTCTCCTCCACTCCAGCAGCCATAATTCATGTCTTTCATTTCTTCTCTCCTCCTGGACAGAGCCAAACACACACTAACAGTATTAGCATGATAAATATCAGCCGTCCTGACCTTTTTCTCTGGGACCTGGAGTCGTTGTGACTCCCAAGCTCCAACTTGCTTGTGCTTAAAGTGGATTAGCACTCACCGTGGGCTGCCCGGCCCTGCACTCAGGCTCGATGGGAATCAAAATAGAGATTACCTTATTTGACTTGAAAAATTTTTCCACTTGAATGATAGAATCCCCCAGAGAAATACACTAGGGCTTACACATATACAACTTTAAATTGGATTTTAAAAATAGTTTGCCAGCTGTTTGCTAGGTCGTGCCTTAGGTTCTTGTCCTTGATGGATGTTGGGTCCATTTGAAAATGAGGCCAAGAGGGGACAGAGGGACTGCCAAGGCCACAGGGTCCTGGATGCCTGGGGACTTTCCCAGGAGCCCTGGCAGTTGTTGCCAGGGTCTTTAGAAACCCTCAGAGCGCTGGCATCAAGGTCTGCCTCTTGCCCAGAGAAACAGATGAAGCCCAAACCACCTCCCCCAGACCTCTCCTTGTGCCTGCACTGCTTCTTCAAGACCAATATCTGAAGGGAAAAAATAAAGAACCGTTCTTAGCCGGAAGGGTCTTTCACACTTTTTTTTAATGGGTAAATATTTATTTCAGCTCCTTGTACCACTTTGAAATGAAATATACATGACCCTTTGCCTGGAACTCTCACCTCCTTCCTCTCTTCCTGCCTGACTGCTCTTTATCGTTCATGTCTCATCCTTGTCAGGGCCACAGGGGTCATAGGCTATGCTTAGGAACACCAGTGAGCTAGGGATTAAATCCTGGTTCAGCACTTCCTAGCTGCGTGACCTTGGACTAGTCATTTAACCCCTCTCTCCCCCAGTTTCTTCATCTATAAAGTGGGGATAATAATAGCACTTATCTCATTCAAGTTGCTATGAGGATTCTACGAGTTAACATACGGTGTATAGAGTCTGTGAAGTGCCCAGAACATGGCCTGGCTGCCAAAGAGAGTCTGCTGACTACTCTCTAAACTCCATCCCCAGGCTCAGTTGCCTGCGGCTGCCCGGCCCCAACCTCCCATACTTCTGTGCGGCACCTGTCCTCATTATCTTTATTGCTTAATTATCTGTCTTCTCCACAAGGGTAAAACCATGTCTGTCTTGCTCTCCACTATCCAATCCTCACAACTGAAACCATACCCGGTTTCTGAGATAGTCAAAAAATGTTTGTTAACTACAATATACATGAAATACAAAAAAGAAGAAACGCTAAAAAGCAAATGTGATCCAGAAGACAGAAACTTGGGGCTCTTAGATCATTTTTTCTCTATCTATATTTGCTCCGTACATATACTTGGCCTTTTCGTTTTGTTTGTCTGAGTGTTAAACAAAGAGAGATTTAATGAATTTCAAGTTCCGGGATTATGAGGATAAGACTTTGTAATCACATATTTTGCTGGAGACTTCCGCCTCTATCTAGTTCTGCAAAATCTAATTAAATATTAAATGCATACAAAAGAATGCATTTGTTAGATCATGTGAGCAAAGTATAAAAAAGTGAACTCCCAACAACCTACAACCCAGCTCAAGATACAGGTGAGAACCCACATCCTGAAGCCTCCTTATCCATCTCTGTTCACCCAAGTCCACTCCCAAATTTGTGTTCATCATTTCCTTGCTTTTCTTCATACTGTTATGCCCAAAATATGCATCCCCAAAGAATATGCCGGTTTTGTACGCTATTGACTTTTATGTAAAATAAATCAGACAACATGTATTCGTCAGTTGACTTTGCTCAATTGATGGTGTTTGTAATGTTGGTCTATGCTGTCGCATGTAGCTACTTAATATACTACTTTTGTCTGTGTGAATACTCTGCCTTTTCTTCTCCATTCTGCTTTCAGTGGGCTTTTGAGTTGTCGGCAGTTTTTTGCTATTGCTGGCAGTGCTGCTATGAAGATTCTCGTGTGTGACTGCTGAGGCCCATGGATAAGCATTTCTCTGGAGATATTTCTGGGTCCTAAGGCTTAGACATTTTCAAAATGTCTAGCTTATGCTAAATTGATTTTTCAAAAGGGTTCCTGACTTCCCACCTGGTCCCAAGCCGGAGTCCCTGCTGCATTTCTCTTCAGGTACCATCAGGCTTTGAGGCTGAGCCAGAAATGCCTGTGACTCATTCTGCAGGGACCCCCACTGTGGGCACAAGTAGTGGCGACCTGGCCTGGGAGACTTGGATAATCTTGCCTGGTGGTTTAGGGGGATTCTCTCAGAGCCACACAGACAGCATCAAGCTGAAAGTGGTGTTAAAAACATTCATTTCCTTGTTATAGCTTATCTTTGAACTCACTGTTACAATATCCCAAAATGTCTTGATTACAGTAAGCTTTCACCTATTATTTGGGGCATTTGCTACCTTGGTCAATAGGATTATTTAGGGATTGAGCTGCCAGAGTCAAAAATGGAAAGCCTTTCTCATGTTTTCTCCATAATCTTCCAGATTCTGAGTTGTCCTTCTAATAATTTGAAAAGTAGATGGAACAGAGAAACTGATGAATCCCCGAGGCTGTTGTGACTTTCTCTTGGAAGCCCCTACTAAATGTTGGGTCACTGTCAGTTCAACAGGATATCCTGCCCCAGCTTCTCTTTCTGACATGGAGCCTCAGTTCTTTGGTCACTCATATAACCTTCTGAAAAAGCACATTGGCCCTTCAAGCAAATGATCCTCCAGAAACTGCATTTGTGGCAGTTTGTAAGCAGAATCTATTGTTAAGAGGAATACTTTAGGGAGCTAGGCCAGTGTTGTATATAAACTTAGTTATATCTCACCTGTGCTAAGGCCTCAGTCACTTGGATTCACTAATGTATTATTTCTCTCCCCTCACGCAGAGTCACAAACTCTTCCCAATTTATCTTTTTTTAGTGTTTATACTGTTTCTTCATTCTGTCATTGGGTTTGGGGCTTTTTTACCTCATGCCTTAACCATAAGCAGTTTTACCCTGCTTGAGTTCCTCCTCATTCTGCTGGATTAATGCTAAAAAAATAAAAACCAAACAATGGCAATAACAAATCCCATCTGGGCCTCCCCGGTGGCTCAGCGGTTGAGCACTGCGCTGTGGAGCTGTCGGCCGAGAGATGCCGGTTCGATGCCCAGCCGGGGAGAATCCCACATGGCGCGGCAGACCTCTCCTGCCTCGCCCGCTGCTCCCCTCAACAGTGTGTTTCTGATCTGCCTGTTCTGCTCCCCACTCTGTCCCTGGTGAGCCCTCTCGCCGCCCCGCGCCTCTGGCCTGTACCCCAGCTTGTATACATAAATAAATAAAATTCTAAAAGAAAAAAAAAACAAATCCCATCTGTAATAACCATTTTCCCTATGACACTCCCCCCCCCCTTTTTCTTTAACCCAAAATGCATTGGCTTCCACAGAATAAAAACCAGAACTTTTATTTTTTTAATTTTTAATTTTTAATTTTTTAAAGATTTATTTATTTATACATACAAGCTGGGGTACGGCCAGCGGTGGGGGGTGGCGAGAGGGTTCACCAGAGACAGAGTGGGGAGCAGAACAGGCAGATCAGAAATACACTGCTGAGGGGAGCAGCGGCACTGCTGAGAGGCGAGGCAGGAGAGGTCTGCGGCACCATGTGGGACTCTCCCCAGCCAGGCATCGAACCCACATCACGCGCTGCCGACAGCTCCACAGCGCAGCGCTCAACCAGGGAGGCCACTAGGGAGGCAGAAAAACCAGAACTTTTAGCCAAAGCATGCGAAGTTCTCCCCGAACTCCTTTGACTTCTGTGGTCATCTCTGTAGGGACTTGCATAACTGCACTGCTTGTGTGAACAGTTTCAGGACCCCTGAAAACAGGCACAGACTGGGGGCTTGTACCCTCTGCCCAGCAACAAGGCCCTGCCTTCTTCACCTTATCATCCACTCTCCCCTGACACATTCCTCTCTAGCCAATGGTGGCCTCTGCAGCTTCTCTTGGGGCTTCTCCCTCGTCAGAATCCCCAGCTCTGCTTCTGTCTGTCAGGCCCCACCCTCCATTGAGGGCAACATGTCCTCCAAACCTTTCCTGACTCCCTAGCCTTTGAACATTACCCCTTTTTCTAGACCTCTCCCTGACTCAGAATATAAAACTTAATCCATACAGACTGTGCAACTGGATTGTAAGCCCCCAGAGGACAGAAATCATGGCATTATATGGGTCCACATATTCTGGGTTAATAAATGTTGCATTTCACGACATGATGGTGAATATGATAATATAGGGGGGAAAAGAACAAATAAAAAAATAACTTCCTCCTTTTCTATTTCAGATTAGCCTGTCCTTTCCCTTACCCCAAAAATTTACTAAAAAACACCCAGCATAACTCCTTTATCCTGTCATTTATAAAAGAAGGAAGCAAAACTCTAGGGAATAGAGAAGTTGAAAAAGCAAACTAATACATTTCCTTTAATGACTCAGATAGCCTAGGAAAGGTAAATAAACAACTTGAACCTGAGAAAAAATGTTGTTGGTTGCTGAGAGAGGCTATCCAGGTGCTTCGGGGTCTGAGCTGAACCAAAGCCTGGGTCAGAGGGCCCAAAGACTTCTGCTGCTAAACCACTTCTGTGAGGTGAGCTGATAATAAAGGAAAGATGATTGCAAAGCTTTTTAAAAGGAGCCAAATTCAAATCAGCGATGATTTCTGAAATACTAATGAAGGGGTTAATATTGTGCAAGTGCAAATATTTTTTTAATGCTCGCACACATACATATACAAGTGGTGACTAGAGTGTGACAAGTGGGAATTCGTTGATGTAATCTGCAGGTCTAGGCCTGTGAGCAGAGACCCCATCTGATTTGGGGCCTGCAGCACTGTGACAGTCACCTCACAGTAGTGAAAGCTTCTTGCCTTTGACAAGAAGCAGAACCAATCCTAATTCATGGCTTATACTGCAAATATTTAGGTTTCTCTAAAAGAGTGAAAACAAATCTGCCTTTTCCTGCCATCACTTCATCCTGCCATCTCTGCAAAATCCATCTTCCAAAAAAATAGAAAATCCACTTTCACCTTGGGACATCTTTGCTCAAAAAATATGCAGGAGTTTTCTGTTTCCTAATGTGTGCAATGGATTCAATAAATGTCATAGAGCCTGGCTCTGACTTCCAACCTTCCTAAACTCATTTCCCCTCCTCACAGCCAGCCTTCTACGACTGCGTACCCAGATACTCATGCCCCACACCTGTCTCCCCCCACCCCCATCATGCCGGAGGCCCAGCCCCTCCTCATAGCATGATGCAGACATTCCGGGCACAGTGGGCTTAGAGCTGCCTGTGAACTGGAATAACTGGAACAGCGCCATTAGCATTCGGTGATACTAATCCCCTCTTAGATGATTTTCTGTGGGATATACTTAGGTCTCTGACCAAAGAGTAAAGTCCTCTAGGGCAAGAGGTGGCCTTACTTCTGTCTGGACTGCAGCCAGCCTGGGGTGGCCTAACCCTGCGCAATGCTACATTAACCAGGACACCTGGCCTTCCTTCTGCCTTGTCCCCTGTGTCTGTCTTCCCCTGAGACTACGTCATCCCCCTCTGAGTCTCAAATTAGGGCAGCTCTCAGTGTCCCCACTTATCTTAATCAGATAAGAATAATCAGAGATGACATTATTTAAAGAAGACATGGAGGAGCAATTACCAAAAGTCCAATTTCATTTACAGGGGACTAATTCATATGAAAGGAAGGGAGGGAGATAACTCTCACCCCCATTTTACAGATCAGAAAAAAATATCAGTTCATTAAATGCTTTGCTTAAGGTCACACACAGAAGGTGTAGCAGAACTGGTGCTTACAAGTCAGGACCTGTGTTCTAAGCTTGACATTATCTTTTTTTTTCTCTTGGTAGCCAATAGTGGTAAACAAAGCTATTTTTATTTATCTAAGAATAAAGAATATTTTTATAAAGATTTATTTATTTATGCATACAAGAACTGGGGTATAGGACGGAGGTGTGGAGGGGTGGGTGAGAGGATTCACCAGAGACAGAGTGGGGCTCCGAACAGGCAAAGTGACCGAAGTACACTGCTGAGGGGAGCAGCAGGTGAGGCGGAAAGGTCTGCTGCGCCATGTGGGAGGCTCCCTGGCCTGGGAGCGAACTCCTGCTGCAGTGGCTGCAGATAGCTCCATAGTGCTCAGATTTAACCCCTTGCGCCCCAGGGAGACCCAAGAATATGTTAATATTTATGTTTAGATTGTTTTCTAGTAAAATACTAATCTTGGCTACTCCACTGGGTGCAAAATATTGAAAAATGTTTTTGTCTTATCTGTCTGAGCTTTCTGAGTTTGGGATAGCTTTAGGTTTAAAGTATTATCGGCCACCTAATGTGTTTATGTTTGTCAAAGTGAAATCTAGTTAGCTTTCTGTGTATTCAATAAAAACCCACCAGCATTTTAGAAAAACTGCCCAAAGTGCTTGCATATTGGTAGCAGCAGCTCTACATATAAAAGATAGCAGGCTATTTTAAGGCATCCCTGGAACTGTGAAATTTAAAAAGCATATTTATTTAAAAAATATGTACGCTTAATGCTTTGTATCCATTATGATCCTAGTGAAAACTGTGAAACAAATGTGTAAGAACTGGCATTTTAATCTCTATTTTAAAGATGAGGACACCAAGGCCACTGCCCTTAAGTTGCTGTGGGACCAGGGTCACCCAAGCTCATTAGTGGCTGCATTTATTCGGTCCCCAGCAGGAAATAGAGGACACATACTATCTGGGTGATTTTGGCAGAATTCAATAAAAGAACTCCTTCCAAAAGTGGGGCAGGGTGTAGGGGAACCACAAAGAACAATGTGATGTTGTGGGAGCTACCCAGGCCTGCAGTGGCAAAACTCAGCAGCCCACAGAGACCTAGGAAAAAGTCAGGGGAACTAATACCCAAACTCTCTCTCTCGGCTGTGGGGTCCTCAACGACCTCATTAAGGCCAGAGGCAAGAGAGTCTGTTTGAGGCCCATCAGGGTCAGCCTCCCTCGCTGAGAAATGTAGTTGTGGCTTGAGGGTAGGTTAATCAAACAAGATATCTAGCAAGGAGGTGAAGCCATGGTCAAACTTCAGACTTCCAATCCCCTCCTCCGTCCTTTGCCATTTCTATAATGCTGTGGCTTAGACACATTGGGTCCTAGCAGAAAATTCCAGAGAAGATCCCTTCAGAGACCACCTTTAGGGCATTATCATCAGCATTAAACTTTAAGCTTTCTAACTTTCTAAGCTAACTAACTTTTTAAGCTTTCTAACTAACAGCATTAAACTCTCTAAAAAAACTTGACTGTGGATATTAGCCTCTATCTGAGGACAGACTGAAAACCCCATGGGAGCTGCAAATCAGGCTGGGGCCGAGATGGCGAGTCTGCAGGTCGAGAAAGCTCGCTCTGAAATCATCACTGGTTCTTGGCCATCACATCTTGGCTAAGAGGCCCTGAGCCTTTAATGCAGCTACATGGGCATTGGCCAGAAGGCTGGCAGTGTTTCAAGAAGAAAAGAATCTACTATCTTTTGTATCTGGTAATTAAAGTGTCTTGAAAGAAAGCTCCCTCTCATAGCATTGTCTTTAACAGTATGATTTGCACTTGGTTAGGGCATTATTTTTACGTAATGCTCTTGGAGTGAGACTCCAGGTTTTATGAAAAAGAATCATCTCGGGGCATTGGAGTGCTCTACCTTGAATGAGGTCTTTTTTTACCTTTATCCCTGGCTCGATGGGGCGAAAGTCATAAAAGAGTTTAATGACAGTGACCTCTTCCAAACCCAGGAGCTACGAGCAGTGTAATGAGAAATACAAAACCCAGGGTTCTCATACAACACAAACTCACCCAGAGGGCATGGAGAAAGAATTCTCAGTTTCTGTCGTAGCAAAATTGTTTCCAGAGAAATGAAGTTACAGTCACATGCAGTTCTTATGGTCTGAGTGGTTATGTTCCAAAGGAGGCAAAACCAGCTAGAATCTACAATGACTTTGCTAAAGTTTAAAAGAAGCAAATCACTCTGCTTCCCTCCTCCAAATAGGGCCTTGTACCCTGTGCAGCCCCCACCCCTTTGGTTCTACTGCAATCTACTGAAGAGGCACAGAGATAAATCAATGGGTTCCCATGGCAACGACTCTGGCACAGTGTTCTTGCTGTTTCTGCCTCAGGGCTTTGGCACTTGCTGCTCCCTCTGTTTGGGCCACTCTTATCCTTGGCTTCTGCAAGGATATATGCCCAGAAGTGGAATTGTTAGATCAAATGATAATTCCATGTTTAATATGGAATTGCCATACTGTTTTCTAGAGCAATGGCACTATATTATACTTGCCCAGAAACTTTCACCTAATTTTACTTGTATATTTTGTGTAGTCTCTGTGTCTTACTAGACTATAAGTTCCATGAGGGGAGAAATTTGTTTCTCAAGTATCTAGAACCTTGCTCAGCACATGGTTGGTGGTGATCAGTAAGCATTTGTTACGATTCTGTACCTGTGATGTCACTTGCCTGGTCCTGAACCCCTTCAAGGCCCAGCTTGATGGAAGGGGAGCCTCTCTTGGCCCAGCATAGAGATAGCTTCTTCTTCCCTGTGTGTCCCTCTTGCAGCCCTTCCTCCTTTCTGCTTTGTATTTGGTCATCTGTGAACTTCCCATCTCCCCCTTTGGCTGCTAAACTCCTTATTGTTAAGAAGTGTGGTTTGTTTATTGTTGTCCTTTGACATCTTTCTAGCCCAGGGGATATATGTTCAACACACACTTAACAGAAGGATGTTCTAAATGCCCCAGCTAAGGAGTGACACTCTAGGGGCAAGGGCTGAGCCCCCAGAGCTCTCTAGAATCAGTCCCCCAAAGACACACTGGCTGTGTGACCTTGGCACACCCTCTTGCTTTGAGCCTGGTCTTCCTGTTTCTAATGAGAGGCTGGACCAATGACCCCCCAGTTTCCTCTTAAAAATTAGGGGTGCTGTGGGACCAGTCATTTGTCAGAAGGAGTACAGTTCTTGCATTTGAGAGCCGCAGTGTGATAGGGATAAACTAAACATGTAAAAAGGCCTAAGGATTCCAAAGAAAACTGCCCAGAGAGGGCCTTGCCTGGCTGGATGATGTTGCCATCCTCTCCCTCTTCGAGCTCCACTCCCGCTGCTGGAGCTCCAGAGCACAGAACACCAGGGCTCTCAAGAAAAGAGCACGCACTACCCATTCTGGTTGAAAAGGGAAAAGCCCTGAGAGTTCATGTGATTTCATTTGCTTATTTTCAACTGTTTATCTTTCTGTCCCATCTCCAGAGACTTAATATTTGCAGGCAAAAAAATAAATAAATAAATAAATGGACTTTGGTTTTTTTCCCCTTTGCTCAGCTATTTGTGTATAAATACAACTTGAGTAACGTCTCTACAGGATTGCCAATGCTGCCCACCCCACTCCTAAGAAAGACTTAATGGAATGTTTCCCAAGAATGGAATGCTTCTTCAATGACACTTAAAACCCTCCATGTATTTTTTTCAAAAAACTTTTCAACCACATAAACAATGCACAAACAATATTCACAGATTATTTAAACAAATCATTCATAATCTAGCAATCCTAACACCACTCCTTTTACTTTTATTCAGTGCCTTCCAGTCCTACCCATATGAATACATAGTTTATGTTGCGGTCATTAGACCATAACACATCTTTGTGTTCTACATTTTTCTCTTACCATTTATAAACAAATATACATTTTCTTAAATATATTCTTCTTAAATATCACAATCGTATCACAGTCCAAGTCAAATCTATCCTGATTGATTGCCCGGTGAGAAATACAGCTCTGCACAGGATACAGAAATATAAAGGCTGTCCCTGTCCTCAAGGAGCTTACATTCTCATGGAGAGATAATACATAGACACAAAACAACTTAAATAGTCAGTGATTAATGGTAAAGTGTATGGTAAAAATGTACTCATAATCAGCAGGCATTCCAGATAGTGGAGAGAGGCAAGGGTGGGGGAATTGAGACAAGATGAGAAAGTCAATTTAGTCGTAATGAGCAACTCTGAAGGGGCAAAGAGAATGCGTGCACAAAGAGACGGCTCAGGTAAGGGAAGGTGGATGAAGGCATGGAGGTGCTAAATATGAAGGACATACAATTACTGTGGGCTACTGAGGCAATTAGCCCAATAGGTATCCAATAGGTAAAGTGAATTGTTGGAGAATGCTAAGATCAAAGGTAGGCAGGTGGTGAGAATGAAGGAGCGATGTGGAGTTTCCTGAAAGTTGGACAGAAGTACTAACATGAAGTTACTGGGATGAAGGAGGGGACATTCGTGAGGTGTGGGCTGTCTCCTCATTGGTCTAGCTGGGGGTACAGGTTATTGGTGCTGCTATTTTGTTTTTGAGGTGAAGGGGATTTGCCTATCCAGAGGTGGCAAGTAAACCCAGGAGATTTAAGATGGTGGAGAACAGGAGGTAGAAGGAAGCAGGCCCAGGCCTTGGGAACAGATAGCATGCCAGTCCTCACAAGTAAACACACAGGGAAATCAGGATCTAACCCTCTGCTTCACTGTTCCACTCCTCCTAGGTCAGTGCGCAGTGGTGAGGGAGTCCTTCTAAGTATTATTGAATGAGACTGAAGCAAGTCTAGTTGTGCAAAATTCTATTCAAATGTGACCACATCTTTATCCCTTCTCTGGGCCTCAGCATCACCACCCTAAGATGGAGTTATTTTTCAAACGTGCCTCATAGTCATTGAGGGGCAGATCAGGACAGAGACCATGTGAGTCTCCAGGGCTAATAATCCTGAGCCTGGCTTGAGGCCTGTAAGGATTGGCACTTGGGGTGGGTGACTTGAGATTCCCGTTAGTCATCCTGACAGCTGCTTCCTGCCTTCCTCCCCTCATTGCTTTCTGTTCGGGTCTCTCTGGGCTGCCTAACGGATATGGCCTGGACTTATCCATGATCACAGCTGGAAGGCAGCTTACACACCAGCACACGTGCCCTTGTCTTTAGACAGCTGAACTGATTCAGGCCCAGAAGGGTGTGGGGCTGACCCAAACCACAAGGCTGCCTGCTAGCAATTCATGATCCAACTTCATTCATGAAAGAATTCAGCAAGGATTACTGAGCACGTGCTATGAGTCAGAGTTGTTCTGGTGCTGCCGACACGAGCAGTGAGCAAACATGAAACTGCTGACAAGGAGAGACCAACATTGGTGAGAGAAGCAGGGTGGATGGAGAGAGGAGTCAAGGATAAAGCAGAGGGTGAGAGATGGGAGGGAGAGGGGCTTGTAATTATAGAGGTGGTAGTCAAGAATGGCCTCTGTGAGAAAATGATATTAGAGCAAAGAGCTAACAGGAAGTAGGAGGGGGCACGGGACTGTCCGGGTGAAGAACGGTGCAAAGGCTCTGGTGGCAGAAGTGGGCCTGCCATGTTCCAGGAATAGTAAAGAAGGACATGAAAGTAAGAGGAAATGAGGCCTGAGGTGACCTGGGATCTCTGAGTCCATTGTGAGGCCTCTGGCTTTTATTCTTCCCACTCACTGCCTGCAGTCTAATTCATGTCCCTGCCTTTTCCTGTTGACTCTCAAGGGTACTGGGAGCTTTGTGGGCAGAGGGGAGAATGTGGCAGCCAACAGGGTTCTCAAAAGCACACAGCAGTGGTGTGGGCAGCTGCCTGGGCCACCTGTGCTGGACCCACCCCCGCATCCCTTCTCCAGGAGCCTTTCAGGCTGACAGGACCTGGTGGCCCCCATTGCAGGAAAAGGAGGAAGGGTATAAATGCAAATCTATTGAGTATGTAGAATGTACAAAATATCAGAGGGGAGCAAGTTCGCAGCTGAGTCAGAGGCCAGCAGAGCCCATGCATTAGCTAAGTGGAAGCAGAATCAGATATATTTGTGTGGAGTGTCTGGCAAATAGTAATGCCCTAGAGGGATCCATTTTATTAGCTCAGGCTTCTAATTTCTAGTGTCCCACTTGTCTGCCAGCATTTCATGCCCACATGAATGGGGCCCCTGCTCCAACTGGTTTGCCAGGGTCCTGTGTGGATGCCAGGCCTTGGGTGGGCAGCAGAGGCAGTTGGTTGATTAGAAAGAGCTCTTGTTTGCCAGGAAGCTTCCGTCCCAGAAGAGGCTGTTACAAACCCTGGGGCAGAGCCAGGTGGCAGATCCATCTCCCTGGGAAACACATCCTCTTCTGGTGACCAGGCCCTTCCACTCCGTGGGTGGCCCAAGATGGGTCTGAGTAGCCAAATTGAGGGTCAGACCACTGTCAGAGTTCAATCAAGCTGAACTTGAACTCTGGCTCTGGTTGTGATCCTCATCTGTCCATTCCCCTTTCTGTCCCAAGAGGGTCCATTTTGAGTCAAGATAAACTCAGTTCCACAATCCCTTATTATTTTCTAGCTGTCAGGCACTTTATCTGTTGCAGGAACACTAAGATTGACAAGGTATGAGCCTTTCTTTTGGGGGTATTGAAAGGTTTTGGGTAGGTGACTTCTAGCTTGGAAATCTAGAGATTTCCAAAGTGTATAAAGTGAGACCTGTTTTCTTCTTCTTGCTACTTATAGTAAAATACAAAAGGAGAGAGATATATTGAGGGAAGACTGTTAAACAAAAAGGAGCTAGGATTTGAATGTTTTATAAATCCTCAGCCTCTCCATAGGCAAAAGATGCTAAGATTAAGAAACTGGCTTCTAAGTAAAGTTTAAATCCAAGGTACTATTGGCAAAAGTGGTCTAGAGATACAGCAAAGGGTATGACTATAGACTTTTGTTAGGAATGCAGAAAGATCAAGGGTGGAACTCAGGGTCCCACTCAGGTATAGAAAGGGCCCTTCAAAAACAGGATTTTCTTAATCAAACAATAGTGCCTGAGGGCACTGTGCCTTTACTATCTCAGCAGAAGACCAAGAAGAAAGTCTCATCTTACAGAAGCTTGTGGGTTCAGCTTTTCTCCAATGGAGTGAACTTCAATGAGAATCACAGGAGACCCACAAAGTTTTTCTGAGAATGATACTAACAAAAATGTTGCCAACTTGCATTGAAAGGGACAGAGACAGTACATACTAAAAAAAAAGGCACTGGACTTCCAAAATTCTACTGGCAAGAAAAAGACTAACAGGCCTCCCTGGTGGCACAACAGGTTAAGCACAGCGCTGTGAAGCTGTCAGCAGCTGCGGTGGTGTGAGTTCGATGCTTGGCGGGGGAGATTCCCACATGGTGCAGCAGACCTCTCCTGCCTAGCCTGTTGCTCCAGCAGTGTATTTCGGTCGATCTGCCTGTTCTGCTCCCCACTCTGTCTCTGGTGAGCTCTCTCACTGCCCCACACCTCTGGCCTGCACTCCAGCTTGTATGCAAAAATAAATAAATCTTTAAAAAAAAAAGAAAGAAAAGAAAAAGACTAACAAAGCTATCATCTACAAACACATTTGTGAAAAAGAATAGCTCAGAAGCACAGCCTCTGAAACTAAGTAACTTACCAAATTTGCCTGGCTGGACTTTGAAATTGCTGTGAACCTTTGTGGCACAACTTGTGGCTCCTATTTTCCCCTTTTTAAAGAGGAATGGCTACAGTGTTTACTCTGTTTCCTGTGTATATTTGGGAGTAGGGGAGATAACATGTCTAATTTTGTTATTCAGGAGACAGAAGACTGACAAAGCAATGTTATTAGGAAAAAACCTTAAAGCTAGTTATAGCTTTTTAGTTAACTTTTTAGTTAAGGCTTTTTAGTTAAGTTTAGTAAAGCTGGGGCCTCCCTGGTGGCTCAAGGGGTTAAGTCTCATCATGAAGCTATCCCACAGCCACTGCAGCACAAGTTTGATCTCCAGCCAAGGAGATTCCCACATGGCGCAGCAGACCTCTCCTGCCTCGCCCACTGCTCCCTCAGCAGTGTACTTCAATAGATCCACCTGTTCTGCTCCCCACTCTGTCGCTGGTGAATCCTCCCCCCCCCCTCGCCCACACACACCTCTGGCCTACACCCCAGTTCTCGTATGCATAAATAAATAAATATTTTTAAAAAAAGAAAAGTTTAGTAAAGCTGTTTAGTTAAGGATCAGGCATTCATTCTGGCCCAAACTGGCTAAACTCTAAAGCAACATGTGCAGAGAGGGAACTTTGGGGACCTAACATTATCTTAGGCTCATTAACATCCAATTACATACAAAAATCCCTACCCAAGGGAGCACTTAGCCTCCATTTTCTGAACTAGTGATAATGCTAAGGTGTGATCTGGTCATCAAACTCCACTGGCCAGCAAAACCAGATTCCAGGCATTCCACCCTGCCTGCTGCCCTTCCCAGTCCAAATACCAATAATAACCCTACAAAACCCCTAACTTCCTTTAGGAAGCAGAGACAGTTTACATTGGGAACCACCCTCTGACTCCTACTTGATTCAAGTAATAAAACTCTCTTTACCATAAATTTCCAACTTGGTCTGATCACCAAGTCGCCAGCCCTTTGTGTTCCGTAACAGTTTCACAGAGCAAAAGGAAATATATTCTAGGGACTGTGCCCCTGGGTCTTATCCACAGCTGGTTCTGATTTCAATAATGAAATTCTGGATTTTGAACTAATGCTGTAATGAGATGAGACTTTTGAGGAACATGTGAGGGAGTGAATGTGTTTTGCATGTGAGACGAGATGTGAGGCGCTGGGGTCCAGAGGGCTTCTAAGATGATTCCGAACCCCTCCCCCATCCTGGTTTTTATCTCTGTGTAATTCAGTCCCTTGAGTAGACCTAGTGACTTAATTCTAATAAGGAGAATATTGGGATATCACTGAGATAATCTTTTTTTCTTATTGTGGTGTAATGTACAAAACACAAAATCTATCATTTTAACCATTTTTAAAGCGACAGTTCATTGGCATTAAGTACATTCACATTGTTATGTAATCATCAGCACACTTCATCTGGAGGTCTTTTAAATTCTTCTCAGATTGAAACCCTGTGCCCATTCTCCCCTCCATCCAGTTCCTGGCAACCACGATTCTTTCTTTCTATCTCTATGAATTTGACTACTCCAGGTATCATAGTATTTGTTCTTTTGTGACTGGCTTATTTCACTCAGCAGAGCATCTTCCATGTGGTAGCATGTGTCAGAATTTCCTTTATTTAAGATTGACTAATTATCTATTGTATACATATGTCACATCTTGTCCACTCAACTACTTATGGACATTTGGATTGTATCTATCTTTTGGGTCTTATTGACAATGCTGCTATGAACCTGGGTGTATAAATAACTGAGACTCTGCTTTCAGTTCTTTGGGGCGTATAACCAGAAATGTTCATTGTTGTGTTTTTTTTAAGATTTAATTTATTTATGCATACAAGAACTGGGGTCTAGGCCAGAGGTTCAGGGGGTGAGAGAATTCACCAGAGACAGAATGGGGAGCAGGAAAGGTAGATCTACTGAAATCACTGCTGAGGGGAGCAGCGGGTGAGAAAAGAGAGGTCTGCTGCGCCATGTGGGTTAGCTCCCTAGCAGAGGACTGAACTCAGGCCACAGTGGCTGGTGATAGCTTGATAGTGCTGCGACTTTAACTCCTGTGCCACCAGGGAGGCCCCAGAAATGTTCATTGTTTTAAGTCACTAAACTGTGGGCTTTATTTTGCATAGTAGTAGATAACTAAAACAGGGGCAGATTTTTTGAGATACCACAAAAAGAAACTTCTTTTTCCCCTCCATATTTTATTACAGCAATCCCAATGTATGGTAAGTTGAAAGAACTTTCCTTTGAACATCTGTACATTAAACTATTTTTAGTATTTTGCTATATATCCTTTATAGATTAGGCTAAATCAATCCAATTGCTATTTTTATGGGTTAAAAATAATAAAATATTAGCAAATGTCATATAGTTCATTCTTGACATTTTTTCTCAACCATTTGAAAATAAGTTGCAGAGTTCTAAATACTTACACATATCCTAAAAATCACAATATCCTCCTCCACAAATAAACACCACCACCTCACCTAAGAAAATTAACCTAATATCCCCTAAGAAAATTCTGTAATGAAATCTAATATATTTATTCCACATTCAAATTTCATAGTCCCTAAAATGTGTTCTTACTGGATTTTTGAAACAGAAATCATGGTTCATACATTGCACTTGGTTATTATGTCCCTTTGGTCTCATAAACATTATTTCTAAAAGGATTCTCAGTTCTGTGTACCTAGTTTTCAGGAGAGCTCTGAAAGTCCTGAGACCTAATATAATACATTGATACAACTTTGTGTGTGTGTGTGTGTGTGTGTGTGTGTGTGTGTGTGTTCATGTTGGTAAATAAATGTGCTTTTTTTCTGGGAAGAGAATTCAAGTGTTCACTACATTCTCTAAATGATGATACACCAAAGATTGAGAACAAGTGATGTATCAGTAATGGATGACTGACTTGAAGAGGCAGGAAAGCCAGACACCATGACAGCAACAGTCTAGGAGGGCTAATTTTGGGGGGAACAACCTGACTTTTAGACAAGTGATGTACTCACTTTGTTCGTCTCTAATTTGGGAATAATATTGGCCTATCTACTCCAGTGGGAAGGTCTATGGAAAGTACTTTGCACATCAGAGATGTTTCAGAGGCTGTTTAAATCTATGCCAGTGTTAGATACTAAAACTCAGGGAATTCAAGTTTCTGAGCCCTTCCTCTCCTGACCTCGCCCCAAACTATGAGCAGTGAGAGAGAGTGTGAAGTCTTACGCTGGAGTTCTGCAGTCCCCTTCTGGTCACACTCCTAAGACAGAAGACAGGGTCTGGGCCCATCTCTTGGTTGGGGTAATACCTGCACATTTACACATGTTGCTCTTACCTTATCTGGAGATAAGGAGGCCTTCCTGGCACCTTGGCCAGACTCCTGCCTAGAAATGAGATGGTATGAGAATAGGCCAGGACTTGTTACTCCCACTGGAGCCTTTCTCCAGAACTTAACATTCCATCTCTTGTGCAAGTTCCTTCAATATACTTCCTATGAGGAACGGATCTTATTTTCCTGTGCTTCTGGAGGCCTTGCAGTATTGAGTATTTATAAGGGAATTTGTGCCCAGTGCAGAACTGGTTGCCTGCAAGGGACTGGAATCAGGATCCAGGTTTCCTAAGCCAACTATTTCAAGCAAATAAGCTAAGAATGATGAATGCCAGGTGGCCCCGGAGAAATGGAACCCTCCCCCACAAAAGACTGCAGTGAGAAGAGAGCTATAAAACCACAATGATCTCTATTTTAATGAAAATACCCTCTTTATTGATAATAAGCTTAGGAAGATTTAGTCGGGTAAATTGCTAACAATACTTCCTCCAACTTCTGTGCCAGCGCTTGTTCTCAAATGCCAGGTGTGAATTTCTCAATGTAATATCTTTATGAAGCATGGCAAGTTTAAACGCAACCATTTTCCTGCTCACCTCTGAATTCCACTTTATGTTCTCAAAATGGTTAAGATCTTTCAAAAGGTGTTAATCTTTCCATAGCTTGCATTTAATAGCTAGGAACTTAACCAAGCTATGTGAGCCTTATAAAACCTTAGACTATTTGGGAGCCAGTAAGATGAAATCCAACAGATGTGAGTCTGGATTATCTGGTGACCTGATAGTTGGTAAGCTATTTTACATCTCTAAGCCCTGACATCCTCATTTGCAAAACAGGGATTCAAAACCCATTCAACAAATAGATTTTAAATGTTTTCCATGTGCCTGACAGTGTTCAAGCCACCAGCGTATGTAAGAGTAAACAAGACAGAGGTATTCCCTGTTCTCCCAGAATTTATCACAGGCCATGGGTACTAAAGGAAATATTACATAATTAAGTAGTTAATTCCAATTGTAATAATAGCATTCACCTCTCAGAGGATTAAATAAGTCAGGCAAATTCAAAAGCTGTGTCACATTATTTATAAAATTAAATGGGCAATAGCACTTTTGCTAACAGTCCTAATTGGTGTGTGTGGGGGGGGGTCTTAGTTACCCCTTTATTTTTTGCACATATTTAAATGATTAGAAGTGACAGCTGTCCCGTGACTTAGATCCTCATAACAGATGGGAAGGCAGGCATTCCTCTTTATGTTGGGGACACTGGTTTCCCAATCCAAGGAAAGAAGATGCTAAACTCCTAATTGCTGTCAGGAAGAACAGCTTAGCATTAACCTTAACTAGACACACTCAGTGCTCTCTACCTGTGAGCCTTGAGCCCCAGGAGAGGGGATAGGCTGTGGCATAGAATTTTAGCCAAGGGTCTCTGAATCTTCTGCACCGTGTCTTATTTACAGAATGAAAGAAAACATGGTTTGCCCACATAGAGACAGGATTGTAATCTAGGTAGATGCTGGTGTGATTTATGGTATAGATTCCTTCAAATGCATTACTGAAGTCTCATCACTTTTCGTTCCTTTTCTCATTACTTATTTTCTTAATCAAATCTTATCCTACCTCTTCCCAGATTAAATCCTTGAAAAGCTCTTCCTTGCTCTCAGGACAAAGTCCAAATTCCCTCTGAGGCACTGCAAGATTCTGCTGACCTCTCTTCCCACCTATACTGCCCCGACCCCTCTTTATCCATCAAGCACTGACATGCAGCCTTTTCCAGGCCATGGCTTAGGGCCTCAGTGCTTAAATCAGTACTTGTTCTGACCTGATAGGGCCTGAGCTCCTGAGTGAGGGAAAATATCGACCCTTGAAGGCATCATGCCAGTTGAGGCATAGGTCCACTCACATACAGCTGGGAGCAGGCCTTCCCTCGGGTCAGTCAGTTCTCACATAGGCCATTTCTTGCCCAAGTTCTTGTTCAACTCTCTCTCTCCCCCTTTCCTTCTGGGAGTCATTGAAGTTCAGGTGGAGGTAAAACTGGTGTGGAGACCCTGTAGCTCTTCTCCATCACCTCTGCCTCTCTGTGTCCCTTCAAACAAGTACATTAGTTATTTTCCAAATTAAAATAATTTTCCTTTTAAGTTTCAAACATAACCTTGAAAGTCAAAAAATCTTGATCTCAGTTTTCTGTGGATTTTCTTTCTTTAATGTTATATGGAAACCCAAGCTTCATAATGATCAATATCTTTATATTTTCATCATAAGTGATGAAAAGCTTTTAAAAGATGAGAAAAAAGGGCCTCCCTGGTGGCCTAGGGGTTAAGTCTCAGTACTACTGCCACTACAGCCTGAGTTCAATCCGGCCAGGGAGCTGACCTATATGACGCAGCAGACCTCTCCTGCACCCCTGCTGCTCCCCTCAGCAGTGTGTTTCAGTAGAACTCATACACCTGCTAGCCAGACTTTAAAAATAAAATTTAACTAGTGCCTCAAAAGGCCCTTCGTGGACTTCCCCACCCATTTTCTCCTTCCAGGCACTATTACCCTGAATTTTTACTTAATTTTTCAATTCTTTGGAGTTTCACACTTCATAAATGTTTTCCAATGCAACATATTTTGATCTGAGAGCATTTTGCATTTTAATGGACCATAGAGTATATATTCTTGTCTGATTTACTTTTTGTGACTCAGGTGTATGATTTTATGACCCATCCACATTGCTACGGCTCACTCATTTTCATAGCTGAATTGTGTTTCTTTGTATGACTATGTGACATTGTGCTAACCCATCCTGCTGGCAGCAGTCTTCTCTTATGTTTCCAGTTTTTGTTACAACAGATAGTGCTGAACATTCCTGTACTCATCTCCGGCCTCAATGACGGAGGTGGTCACAGTCTGCCAAGTAAAGGAAAGGGCACTGCTCTGAAAGGCCCACCTTAATGGCCCATTGTTTGGAACCATAAGGAGAACAGCTGGAATGACTCTGGAGAAGTAGCTCCAGCCTGTGGTACGTAGGGAGCAGAAAGGTGTAAATATGGAGAAGCCATGTAAAGGTGCTGTGTTAACAGTCCATGTCCCTGCCTCTTGGTTGAAGAAATGTGCAGGGAATGAGGGAACAGTAATTATCAGAAAGTCTGTTATACACTAAATATTTGTGTCTCCTCAAAATTCAGATATTGAAATCTAACCCCCAATGTGAAGATATTTGAAAGTGGGAACTCAGGGAAATGATGAGGTCACACGGATGGAGCCCTCATGAGTGGGATTTGTGTCCTTATAAAAGAGACACGAAAGAGCTCTCTCAGCCCTCTGCCAGGTGTGGACAGAGACTGCTTTCTATGACTCAGGAAGCAGACCCACCAAGCCCCAAATCTACTGGCACCTTGATCTTGATCTTGAACTTCCCAGTCTCCAGAACTGCTTGTTGAATACAGTTCAATACCTAGTCCGTGTTTGTTAAGTCACCTAGTCTGTGGTATTTTTGTTAGCCCAAAGGGACTAAGCAAAACTCTGTCTTAGGGGATGTTGCCACACTGACTTCCTATGTCCTGAAAATGGAGGGGGCGGGGGTGGGGGTGTGTGCAAGAAAGCGGGTGGAGATGTGACTCCAGACAGAGGAGAAAACAGTTTTGGTAATAGAGATTTAGCGAAAAAAAGTCAAAAGGCAAATGTTGAAATCACTTGCCTCATCTTTCTCTAAACTGATTTTTAATATATAACTGGCCTTTTTCAAAGATGAGCCATGATCAGAAAGATTTATGTATAATTAGTGTAACTTCCAGTTAAAGAAACTGATACACATATGTTTAGAAGTATACAGTATAAACACCAAAAGTGCTAACCATGGTAGAGAAAAAGAAAACCATTAAGTCTGTCACCTGAGTAGTGGACGCTCTAGCCTCTGCTCTGCTTCTAAATTATAAGTGACCCTCACCCCCTCAAAAAAAGGAGACAAGCAAAAAGCAGATAAAAGGTATACATCAGCATAGGGATTACTTCAGGAAACAGTAAGAGTTCGGCAAATAATTCACCATGATCTCAAAGAATGTACAGGCAAAATTTCTCATTGACTTTTCTTCTCAGAACGTCTCCCCTCAGACACTTTTCTTCCTCAGACATTTTTCTCTAATCAATTCTCCTCACTTTTCTTCAAAATTTCTCTCCTTAGTCACTTCACTCTCAGAACTTTGCTCCTCAGAAACTTTTCTCCTCAGATTTCATTGATAGGTTTTTGCCTTAAGGATATAATGATTTAAGTAGCCCATTATACTCTAGTTCAATTATATTATAAATATTATTGACTGCAACAAAACACACTAATAATTCAATACCTGAAAATATAACATATAATACATATTATAATTCAGTCTTACCTGTGTGGAGTTGATTTGTAAAGTTAAATAATTCCTTGTGGGAGATTTGTATATATCAGAGCCTCATCTTTGAGGAGGAATATTTATTTAAAATTTAGAAAAAAATCACTATATTTGTAACAAATTGAAATTTCCTTTTATTAGCAGGAGCTTTCACAATGTATACAATTATTTAACTTAAACTCCTGTACAATTTAAAACTTAACCAAAACAGTTTATTCCAGAAAAAAAAGAAAATTCACGTATTCACACACACCTCCAAATTATACCTTAAAACAAGTGAGGTGGAAGTTAGTGGCTCAATAGAATTCCAGATGATTCCAGATGATTTTACTTGCTAAATTTACTTGGCAGATCTATTTTTAGACAATAAGCAATTCCTAATTTTTGGCTAATATCAACAGTTTGCTTTTATCCTTCATTTTTTGAGATAGATTTCTGAAAGAGTCACTGACTCAAGGAAACATATACTATTTGGTGTTTCATATTAATTGTCAAATTGTCTTCCAGAAAGGCCTACCGAGTTACACATTCCCATCTACAATTCAAGAACGTTCTCTCTTGGCACTCTCAGTATTACCTGGTGTTAATCCAGGTCAGACAAACTCTGAATTTTCTTCTTAGGTCCCTGGAGAAAATCCCTCATTAACAAAAGACATAAACTATTGTGTATACCCCTAGAAACAGTTTGGCTGGGGCAGGACATTAAATATTTTGAAGAAGTCTAGGTGCAACCCAGAGTCTAAGTGGTTACACCCCAATGTTCAGATCTAGTCTCAACTCCCACACTTTTGCTTTGTCATTTTTTAATTTCTCTCACATCTTCTTCTCCAAGTTGCCACCACATAGAGGACATACTTGAACCTGATCCTACATTGTGTTTTGTGTTCATATTATTCAGTTAATTTGTAATCCCCCTCCCAGATATGAATTCCATAAGGGCAGGAAGCTCATCTGTCTTGCCCACCACTGAACTTCTGCTGCTGAGAACAGGGCCAGGCATGTGATAGCTCCTTGGTTAAGAAAGGGTAGAAGAGGGCCTTCCTGGTGGCACAAGGGATTAAGTCTCAGCACTATGAAGTTATCTGCAGCAAGAGTTCAATCCCTGGCCAGGGAGCTAACCCACATGGTGCAGCAGACCTCTCCTGTCTTGCCCGCTGCTCCCCTCAGCAGTGTATTTCAGTAGATCCACCTGTTCTGCTCCCCACTCTGTCCTTGGTGAATCCTCTCACCCCTCCCACCCCCGCACCTCTGGCCTACATCCCAGTTCTTGTATGCATAAATAAATAAAATATTAATGAATCTTTAAAAAAGAGAGAGAGAAGGTAGAAGAGATGAAGAATTAGAAGCCACTGAGAGGTTACCAAGGCACTGCACTGTCCTCTAGATGTTTGCCTTTACCTCCTCTCAGCATCAGCCTGTGATTAGTCAACGTTTGCTCTCAGTTGTTCTCTTCTGCTACAGACAGTCAAACCTAATCCTGTCTGATTCGGGAGTCCATAAATGTTTTCTGAATGTGGAATAACTTGAAAATTGAGTGATTTTTATTTTGTCTTACCTACCAACAAACTCAGAACAAGTTTGGAACAAGTTGGTACACTTCATTATATCAACTTATGATCCCAGGCTCTTGAAACAGTCAATTCTCTGATCTTATTACTTAAGTTTTGGTCTATCTTTACTTTTTGTCTTTGCCTATATGTTATTTGTTTTGTAAATTGACTCATATTTTCCTAAGATGTAGATGGGATGAACTTATAAATAAATCAGTTAGCAATTTAAAGTGTAGACAATCAAAGCTGAAAGTCCAAGACTGGGGAGCAGTACCATCACACCTAAATCTGGAAACTCAGAGCTCTATTAGCCCTGCCTCTCCCCTACCAGCGTCCACTCCCACCCCAGGCCTTGCCCCAGGGATTGCCTAGGCTCCCTGATTCAGTGTTTCTCAACATTTTCACTGTGACACAATAGGAACAGGGCACACACCCCAAAGGAAGTTTAGTTTTGGTAAGTGGGTGTGACAGATACTGGTAAGAAGGCTGAGGGAGGGAGAGAGAAGGGGAAGAAAGTTGGCTATTGAAGGCCTCCCTGGTGGCACGAGGGGTTAAGACTCAGCACTATGAAACTATCCACAGCCACTGCAGCACAAGTTCGATCCCCCCCCACCCCCCAGGGAGATTCCCACATGGCACAGCAGACCTCTCCTGCCTTGCCCGCTGCTCCCCTCAGCAGTGTACTTCAGTACATCTGCCTGTTCTGCTCCCCACTCTGTCTCTGGTGAATCCTCTCACCCCCCCATCCCTTTGGCCTACATCCCAGTTCTTGTATGCATAAATAAATAAATCTTAAAAAAAAAAAAGAAAGTTGGCTATTGACAGCCTTATAGAAATAAAGAACAGGGGCTTGTCCAATGGGTGGGGAGTCTGAGGTCCAGGGATGGGAAGTGACAGCGAGAGCTGACAAAGCTAATGTTTTCAACATGATCCTTTACCTTACTTTGACTGAGTGCTCCTGGTACCTCCAACCTCAGATCTTTTGGAGGTTCTGTGAGGTACATGAGTTGTTTCTCAAATTTTCGCACATTCAATTTAGGATTCAGCTTTCTCAGGTCTAGTAACTTGGTTGTTACTCGACTACCTTCTTTGCAACTTCCAAAATATTGTTGCTCTGTCTCCACCCAGGTTCCATTTGTTCAATTATGCCTTTTTACAAATTCCTCCACTGTCATTTTAGTGGATTTCAGGAGGGGAATGCTGACGTGTAGACTTTTGTTGCTTTAAATTTTATGTAAATAAATACATTTGACTCTCTCACACCTGGTCCAAAAAACCCTGGGGAAATGAGCATTAGTCCAGTGTGAGTCAGGTATCCCTTCCAGACCAGTTAAGTTTGGCAAGGAAGAGTACAGCACCATGATTGGTCTGGGAGTAGACTCTTGTCCCAGCCAAGACCAATAGTGCGCAGGGGATGGAGTCATATTTTACCAACATGGTTTCTCTGATGGTCTCTGAGAAGGGTAATGGTGGTGCCTGGGGAAAGGGTTCTAGGTTCTACTAAAAAATAAGACATTGAATTCTGGGCTCCTTCTATTTCTCCCAACTTGTTGTTCAGTCATAGTGATGGCAGAAACCAGAGAGAAAGAGAGAGGGGGGCGGGGAGAAAGGGTTCCTCACAGCACCTGGAATAGAAGCTGGCTGTCTGTAGGAAACTTCTGATTTTCTGTGGCTACTGGATTAGATGAGGGAGAAGGTGATGTACTCACACAGGCTGGGGCAGGCAGGACAACACTGAGGATGTCTCCAAGAAGGCATCAAAGGGAAGGTCAAGGGAGAAATACTGACTTGACTGAGAGGGTCCCGATACACTGTCCCGGCCTCCACCTCCGTGAGCCTGGTTCTCTCTAAACACTACCACGCAGCCCCACTCGGGATACACAGTGCTCATTAGGAGTTGCTGCAAGTCTTTCAGGGGCAGCTCACAAGGACTTAGGTTTGCTACACAGGCTCCTCTCTAGCATCAGAGCTGTTCTGAGTCTCCCACCATAATGTCTTCTGGTCACCACAAGGTTCCAGGAGATGATGACACTTTGTCATCCTGGTATCTCCCAGGAGTGGTAAGAGTGATGTGGCACTTTGTGATACCAACATGGCACAACGTTCTGTTGCAAAATAGGGAAAGGCCTTCTTCACCCCTATTGTGCTACATTCACAGGAGAGACACCAGAGCTACTATAGCCACACCAATTAGAAAAATAAAAAAGGTTTTTCTATTTTCGTGTTCTGAGACACACTGTGTACCTCTGCTCTGATGACCAGAATTTCTCTACTGATCCAAATTGGTCATTCCTAATTCACTTGGGGTGAGAGTTTTCCCAGAAGACTGCTCAAGACTCAGAGAAGTAAGCTGCCAGACACACTCATGCATATGCAAATTCCAGTTTATGCTCAAATTACATCGCCCTAGTCTCCACATGTTCAGTATGTTTCCTAGTGCATGTTTATTTATGGTACGGAAAATCAACTAAGGAGTAAATAGATGCCACATCTCTGGCCCTTCAGGGATTAAAAGTGAATGAGGCTCAGTACATGTGTGTTTAAGGACAGTCCTTTATAAACTAGCATCAGGACTTCTTTTGGTTACAGTAACAAAATTCACAACTAGAAGTGGAGAGCAACCTATGACCTGCAGGCCCAACTGGACTGTCACCTGTTGTTGCAGAGCACACAAACTAAGAATGGCTTTTAAATTTCCAAATGATTGGGGCCTCCCTGGTGGCACAATGGGTTAAGTCTCAGCACTATGAAGCTACCCACAGCCACTGCAGCACAAATTCGATCCCCGGCCAGGGAGATTCCCACATGATGCAGGAGACCTCTCCTGTTTCGCCCACTGCTCCCCTCAGCAGTGTACCTCAGTAGATCTGCTTGTTCTGCTCCCCACTCTGTCTCTGGTGAATCCTCTCACGCCCCACACCTCTGGCCTATACTCAAGCTCTTGCATGTATAAATAAATCTTAAAAAAAAAAAAAAAGAAATCTGAAGATAAGCATTTCCAGGGTTAGTTCAGCAGTTCTTCAAAGTCCAAATGCTAGATTGGTGTCTCTAAAATTCTCATGTCCTTCCTCTTCATAGTCGCAAAATGGCTGCATCAGTTCCAAGCATCACATACTCAAAATCACATTCAAAGGCAGAAAACAAGCAGACAAAAGGGAGGTCCTCAGCATGTCTCTTTAAATTTATCAGAGAGGGAAAATGTTTGCCCAAATTGCCCTAAAAAGACTTGCTCTCATTCTCATTGGCAAGCACCAAATCACTAGGTCGCATGACATCCTGAGCTGCAAAAAAAGTCGCCAAGGGAAGGGAAGGCAGGAAATGGCCCTGGATAGCTGATTCCGAGTGCAAATTATATGATCTGATCAGGGGATAGTGTCTAGTACACAAGTCAACAACAAGAAATAAAACAAACACCTCTATTTAAAAGTGGGCAAAGTGGGCCTCCCTGGTGGCGCAACTGGTTAAGTCCTAGCACTATGAAGCTATCCACAGCCACTGCAGCACAAGTTCGATCCCCAGCCAGGGAGATGCCCACGTGGCACAGCAGACCTCTCCTGCCTCGCCCGCTGCTCCCTTCAGCAGTGTACCTAAGTAGATCTGCCTGTTCTGCTCCCCACTTAGTCAATAAGCACATAAGATGTACAATATCACTAAACAATAGGGAAATGCAAGGCAGCACCACAATGAGATACCACCTCACACTCATTACATGAGCTACTATCAAGATCTCAGCCAGTAATTCAGCCTGAACAGCAAAATCCCTGGAAACCACAGGAGTGAGACTTCTTGGCTATTTGGATTAGAAGCAGAAGTAAAGACAGGTCTGCCCAATTCCAATTGGGAGATTCCTTTAAACAATAAAGACCAGGCTAGGATTACAAATTTGTGGTATATTTTACATGCTCACCTATAACTGACTAATACCTTAACATAAAAAAAATTAATAAAACATAATTGTACTGTTCACAGAATGTTAATGAAATACGAATCATTGTGCATTACAGGCAGCAAAAGCCAGTCACCAAGCCGCACAATTCAATCTGATAGAACAATGTCTTCCTTTTTCTTTTCTCTCAGGGCCTCTCTGTGACTGTATATGTAATCTTATTTGGAAATAGTATCAAAAGTCTAACCCAGGCCTGGTTGGCCTCCTGTCCTCTGTCCTACGTGCCCCCTCCCATGCCAGGAGTGAAGCATGTGGGACCTGAGAGAGAACAGTCTGAGATCTGTGAGAATGACCCTCCCCTGAGAATTTATTTTGACTTCCTGTGTGGACAGAGATGTTCACAAATGTCCATTGCTCAGACTTCAGCTCTTTTCTCTTTGCATAGATTCAACAGTTACATCTATGTGGGTGTTCTCAACCCCTCACTTGCACTGGACCTCTCCACTAACTCTAATCCTACCCCTTCACTGGCCTGAAGGAAAATTTCACTTTGCTGTCTGACTAACACTAGCCCCAAAGCCCAATACTTCAAATTGACATCATATTCCCACCTCCAAGATTTGGAATCTGGCAATTGCTTTCAATTCCTGCCTCTCCCTTGGCATAGTTACCCTCTGAGTCACACAGTGTAGTCACGGGAGAGCCACCCGCCATGTGAATCTGGCAGCAGCTCTCATACTCACCCTTTTGGAACTGGCTGTCAGGTGGGCTGCTCAACCTGGCACCTGGATCTGGCAGAGTGGAACCCCACCTGGGTGGCCGGATGTCTGTGACAAAAGTGGTGTGTAACCATGGTAATGGGGACAAGATCCGGGGCAACAGGAGGGGGTGGAGAGCTGCGGTCAAGACCACGTTCAGATTTCCTGGGTTTGAGGGGTCCACAAATGGGACACATGTAGGAAGTGAAGTCATGAGCCAAAAGCAGGTGTGGGGCCTCCCTGGTGGGGCAAGGGGTTAAGTCTCAGCACTATGAAGCTTTAGGCAGCCACTGCAGCATGAGTTTGATCTCCGGCCAGGGAGGTACCCACATGGTGCAGCAGACTTCTCCTACCTCGCCTGCTGCTCCCCTCAGCAGTGTTATTTCCGTCAATCTGCCTGTTCTGCTCCCCACTCTGTCTCTGGTGAACCCTCTCGCCGCCCCATACCTCTGGCCTACACCTCAGCTCTTGTGTGCATGCATAAATAAATAAGTCTTTTAAAAAAACAACAACAAAAAAGCAGGTCGGAGTTGAGTAGGTGGGGCTTATAGGACACAGCATGGAGCTCAGACTGGCTTCCAGGGGTAGTTTTGCTTCTGGAGCTGGGGCTGGGTTCCCCTTAGACAGGTCAAGCAAGGTCTGTGATTTCTCAGCCATGCTGGGGCCAGATCCCACTGTGTACCCATAGTGCATTTCCTACTTCCCATCCTCCTGCCTCCACCCCAGCTAAGAGCGATCCCTTATTTGTCTGAAATTTGGAAGCAGCTTCTCCTCATCTCTTTGCCTAGTAACAGACCATTATGCATGTTACCCTGGAGCTATCTGGAGGGGAAGCAACATTTACCACACACCTGCTAAGGTCTTTTGTGTATTTTATCACATTTATCACATTCATCCTGCCAGCAATACACGAGCTACACAGCATCTGATGTTTGCTGGTGTCTGTAGTTTTTGTCTCATTTTCACAAACACTAGCTCACTTGATCCTGTGGTAACTTATGAAATGATCAGAGGCCTATTTGGCAGATGAGAAAACTGGGGTTGGAAGAATTAAAATGACCACTCAAAGGCAGGTAGGGCCTTGCTACTTCAAGTGTAGGCCAGGACTTCCCAACCAGAATGTGCACTTTAACAAGAGCCCCAGGAGATTTCTGGGCCCATGAAAGCCAGTCTGAGTAGTAGTTAGAGGATTCTGCATTAGAAACCAGCCTTCTGTGGCTAAGTCAGCCCCAAATTCCACCTCTCAGAGTCCAGCTTGGCCACTGGCAGGGAGTGAAGCTGACAGAGTCCAAGTTATATGGTGACAAAAGAATGGAAAAGAGAATGGGGTTCTGCTGTGGGGCCCCTGCTGTGGCTGAAGGTCACACAGTAAGGAGGCCCCAGAGCTGAGAGTGGCCGGGAGGCAGGACGAGGGAACATGCCAGGGAAGACTGCAGCCCAGCCCTTGGGGGCAAGCTAAGTGGTGTGGAGGACAAGTAGGCTGGAGAAGACTCTGGTATGTCAGGAATGGAGTCAGAAAGAAGGTCGGGAGAGGCAGGGGCCTGGGTCAGGTGGGCATGACTGACCAGGCAGGTGAGGGCCAACAGAGTGTGGTGGAGAAGGCCCTATGCTTATTTCTTGCCCTTTGTTTCCCTTGTCGGGTTAGGAATAGCCAAGCCCTCCATGGTTGACCCAGTCCCTGACCAAGTCGCTGACCTTGGGACCGATCTCTGGCTCCTCCTTTTTATATGGCCTTCACTTTCAGTCCATTGCTTCTTATCTCTGATAAGAATCCTTTATCCCTAAATAGTCTCCCGACCTCCAGTATCCCAGAATCCACCCCCCCATGAAGGAATCTTTGGACGCTTCTTTCGTTAAGTCCAAATTCCAAAGCAGTTCAGAGAGCTATGTCCACCCCCACCTCCCACCTGACAACACCTCTCACCGAGTTCCTACTGGGACAACTGTCCCCACTCCACAGCTCTCCTCGCTCAGATCCTTCTGGACCTTTCCTGCCTGTCTGTCCTGCCTGGGTAGATGTCCTGTCTCTGTATCTTCTAGCCTGCCTGCCTTTCTATGCCCTTTACATGCCTTCACCTCTCTTATGTTGGGATTCGAACGAAGGATTGTGACTAGTGGCACAGATGATGATGATGATCTCTACTTTGCACAAATGTCAAAGAAGAGACTGAAATAGTGTAGTAACCATGGTGATCTCAAGATTCTGGGCAATTGGTAATTTTTTTTCTTTCTACGTAAGAAAAATATTTTCCTGTCCTTTAGGCTGGGCTTGTACAACACTGTAATTCTACAAAGACTGTAAACTTTATTATGTTTTCTAAAGCATATACTGAAGCTGGGAACAGGCTGAGGGACAGGATACAGCTCAGGAAGGTGGCAGCTGGAGGCATCCAGGTGGTTGGCTTTGGGAGAACAAGGGCGGAGGATCAAGCACGGCTGTCACAGGTAGGGACTAGTTCACACTTGGGCTTGAATTCCAGCTTTACCCCTCACTCCGTGACCGTGGCAAGTTGGTTTCCTCTGATTCCATGTTTGCTAGTTGTGTGGCCTTGGGTACTAATGTGGCCTCTCTAAGCCTGATTCAACTTTTTTTTTAAAGATTTATTTATACAAGCTGGGGTACAGTACAGAGGCGTGGGGCAGTGAGAGGGTTCACCAGAGACAGAGTGGGGAGCAGAACAGGCAGATCAGAAATACACTGCTGAGGGGAGCAGCGGCGAGGCAGGAGAGGTCTGCCGCGCCATGTGGGATTCTCCCCGGCCGGGCGTCGAACTCGCATCTAAGCCTGATTCAACATTTTAAAACTACAAAACTATGTCAGGCATTGTTCAAGATGTGGGAGTCTAGCAGGACACAATTCAAATAAGTTTCCCATCCTCATGAAGTTTTATATTCTAGAGGGGAGGAGCAGATAATAAACAACCAAGAAGTATGTGATATTTTATTTTTATATGTGTACACACAGGCACACATGATATGCCAGGTGGTGATAAGTGCTATGAAAAAAAAAAGCAGCAAGAAGAGATCTACAGCATGTGTGGGAGGATTTGCTATCTTAAATAGGGAGGTCATCTGAGCACAGACTAGAGGAAATGAGAGCCAGTTCTGTGTGGGCCCGGGGGAGAGAGTTTCAGGCCAAAAGAACAGTGCAGCAAAGGCTTCAAGGCAGGAATGGACTGTGGTCTCTAAGGAGCAGTAAAAATGCCGGTGTGACGGGAGCCAAATAGGGGGGAAGGCAACAGAAGAAGCCAGGGAGGCGGCAGTGGGCCAGATGATGTGGAGTCTGACAGGCCCTGGTCAAGACTTCAGTGACTACAAATAGTGGCAGCAGGGGCAGTGTGGGTATAAGTTGAAGGGAGAGCCAGTGGGATTTACTGATACACTGAATGTGGAGTATGAGTAAAAGAAATACATGAAAAATCCTTGAACTGGGCCTCTCTGGTGGCCTGGGGGTTAAGTCTCAGCGCTGCTATCACCACAAAGGCCCACTGAGATGGTCTGAGTTCAATCCCTGGCCAGGGAGTTGACCCACAGGCACAGCAGAACTCGTCTATCTTGCCCACTTCTCCCATCAGCAGTGTATTTCACTGCCTATGCTGCTCCCCACTTTCTCTCTGGTAAATCCTCTCACTCCTGCACCTCTGGCCTATACCCCAGTTCTTCTACGCAAAAATAAATAAATAAAATCTTTTAAAAAAAAAAAGAAATCCTTAAACTGACTTTGGTCTGAGCACGGAAATAAAGTGCGTGCCAGGGAGCCACTATAGACCTACTTACTGAGAAGATTGTAGAAGAACCAAAAATACAGGCTTGATTTTGAACAGTGTGTCAGTCATGTGGATTAGACATCCAGATCAAGTGTTGAATAGGCAGTTGGGTATTTGGAGACTGGAGTTTAGGGGTCAGGCCCAGGCTGGAAATACAGGCTTAGGAACTGTCAGCATGGAGATGGATCTAAAATCTACATGAGGTCATTTGGGGTATGAGTGAGGACAGAGAAGATAAGAAGGGCTGTGTCCTGGGACCCTCCCATATTAGACTTCAGGAAAATAAAGTGGGGTCAGGAAAATATTTGGTGAAGGAGAGACCACTGATACAGAAAGGGAAGCGAGAAAGAGTGGTGAACCAGAGGTCAAGCAAGAACGTATATACTGAGCATCAATCCTTGTGTTGCTATCGCTCATGAGAGGTGGGGGGGGGAGCAGATTTTGGCAGCTGGAATTCCCGGAAGGCAGGTGGGCTCTGTGACACTATGATAAAGCCCCATGATAAAGCTCCACGATAACGGTCTGGTCACTGGGGACACTGTCAAGAGTCAGGAGAGATGCTAACGCCAGATGGGGTGCCTGGCCCATCAAGATGGTGACACTTTGGGCAGAACGAGGAAGCAGGACAGAGAGCCAGTTATTGCACCAGATGAGTTCTTTGTGAGTACACTGGTTTTCAGGTGGTTTCCAGAGTCTTTCCCCACCCCCACCCCTGACTCCCACCTGTCCTTCCTCCATGGCACAGCCTTCCCATCCTCCAGGCTGGTAGTCCCTCTGGGTCGCGGTCTCCCTGCCTCCTCCTCCCTCTCCAGAATCCCTCACCCCACTGACCTCTCACACCCACCCCAGAACTGAGCCCAAATTCACAAACAAGCCAGAGAACTTTCTGTTCTCTGCAATGAGTTGTCTCCTTCTTGTTCCTGCTGCATCACTAAACAGGCACAGCTCATACCTTTTGAAGTCACTGTCCCTTTTTATTACTGTTTTCTGAGAACCTAATCATTCTGGGCACTCTGTGACCTTCATAGAGATTCCTGCTTTACTGAGCTGAGCCTTTACATAAAAGTCAGAACAGAAAGCAAGCCCAGGATCCCTCCAGAGAAACCCCAAGGAGCCTAGAAGTAGGGGTGGGGAGGACAAGGGAAGAGGAAAAAATCACAAAGAAAGTCAATGCTTTAGCCAGAGATCCATGCACTTGTCACTTCATGGAGGGACAGTCTCCTTTTGTCACCCAATGGTAATTTGCAACACTGTACAATTCATGGCGAGGAACAGAATGTTTCGCCTCAAGATGATCCATCCCTGGGAGCCAACCCACAGCCTTGGCCTTCTGAGCAGGAGCATGAACTGAGCCAACAGAGTAAGAACTAATGAGGCCCAGGGCCTGTGAGTGGTCAGGTGGCAACTTCAGAGTCTTGAGGTGTCCATAGAAGGATAAGACACCCTCTGCTTCTCTCACTTGATTCAGGCAACACTGTTGACCACTGCTGAGGGGTTGCACAGGGCCCAGCTCAGAGTCCAGCATGGAGGTGGTGACATAAGCACCCAAGAGCATGCTATTGAGAAGTCCATAGTCTCGCTGTGGGCAAGAGATATTTAAGAACTCAAGGTCATTTTAGAAGGCAAAGGTGAGATATCAGGGGGGTAGGGTGATGGTGAGGAAATCCCAGGGTACCTCAGCTCACTCTGTGACCTTGGGTCTCCTTCAACTTTTCATTCCTCAGCTTCCTTGCTTAAGAAAGAGGCCACGTCCACCTGTGCTTCACTTCTGACCCAGGCATCCGATGAAGTGACAGGTGAAGCGTAGTGACTGGGAGAGGGAGGATCGTGGGCCTGCTTTGGGCAGCGTTTATCTGGTCACTTCCTGAACATTCTCAAGGAATGTTCAAAACAGAGTTTATCTTCCCGTATCCTCCAAGCAGAAAAGTTAAGCAAGATGTGACCTTGCTACCAGAGTTCTGATAATCAAAAATCCAATGGCTAATCTAGCCTATCTCTAGAAAGATACAGAAGAAACTGGTAAATCTGCTTTTCCCTGGGGAGGAGGAAAGGGCAGCTGAGTAAAAGGTGTGAAAGGGACATTTGTTTTTTCTGTATTGTATTCTTTCATATCTTTTTTCATATCTTTCATATCTATTTTTTTTCATATCCCATGTGACCGTAATATCTAATAAAATAAATATAATTCTAACTTAAAAGTGATTCTAGTAGTTCTAGGGATTGGTTCAAATTTGGGCAGAACCAGGAGCTGGTCATGCACTGAGTTTTCTCCTTTAGCTCTTCTCTGACCATGAGGGGTTGGAATAAGGATGGGAGAGTAGATAAAAATCACTTGGAGTTGGGGCCTCCCTGGTGGCGCAGCGGTTGAACGCTGCGCTGTGGAGCTGTCGGCAGCAAGTTCGATACCCAGCCGGGGAGAATCCCACATGGTGCGGCAGACCTCTCCTGCCTCACCCGCTGCTCCCCTCAGCAGTGTATTTCTGATCTGCCTGTTCTGCTCCCCACTCTGTCTCTGGTGAACCCTCTCGCCGCCCCAAGCCTCTGGCCTATACCCCAGCTTGTATGTATAAATAAATAAATCTTTAAAAAAAAAATCACGGGCCTCCCCGGTGGCGCAGTGGTTAAGCGCTACGCTGTAGAGCTGTCGGCAGCGGCGACGCGAGTTCGACGCCCGGCCGGGGAGAATCCCACATGGCGCGGCAGACCTCTCCTGCCTCGCCCGCTGCTCCCCTCAGCAGTGTATTTCTGATCTGCCTGTTCTGCTACCCGCTCTGTCTCTGGTGAACCCCCTTGCCGCCCCACACCTCTGGCCTGTACCCCAGCTTGTATGTATAAATAAAAAAATAAATCTTTAAAAAAAAAAAAAGAAAAACATTTAAAAAAAAAATCACTTGGAGTTCCCTGCAGGCAGGCCTTGTTAGCCCCTGGGCCCAGGTACCTCATCTCAAATTTCTTCCAATGAGAAGGGCCCACCTGCCTCCCTCCTGTCTCCACCTCCACCATAGGCCTTCCTACAGGCCTGAGGGGTGGGTGTGGTTGGCACAGACTGTACCCTCCAGCACAGGGCACTGTGTGTTCACCTGCCTGCAAGCCAGGGCACCTGAGTTCACCAGTCTCAGAAGTTGCATCAACATCAGGTGGTAGGGGATGGGGCAAGGGGTCATAAAAATGTGCATATGATCACCCAGAGAGGGTCCGGCATGGCTGAGCAGAAAAGCTAGGCCCGGGGTACAACAGAGCAGGTAAGGAAGGCTTCACTCATTCCTGGCATCTACAGTGAGGCTGGTAATGGCCACTGGCCCTGGGCCAAAATGAGAGAGTCCAGTCCTGAAACTTGTGCTGGCCCCCAGGCAGGAACCCCGCAGCAGCCCCTCTGCAGCCAGAGTTGCCCGAGTACAGAGGCCAATGACATTTTGACCAAGTGAGCAGCTGAGGGGCAGGGGGTGCAATTCAGTGTTCCCAGAACCCTCTTCCTGGATTGCAGTGCTCCCCAGAATGTTTCCGGTCCTTCCCAGAGTTCTCTAGCCCCAGTTTGCCTCTAGCCCAAATGCACAGGTCTGGTTTTCAGAGCCTCCTCCACTTGCTTCCCAGGCCCCCTAAGACAACGTCCTCCATCAAAGCTGGATCCTAGTGACAAGCAAGCATGCCTCTGGGAGCCTGCTCCCTGCACAGGTGCTTGCTGGTGGGACAGGACAGGCAGTGTGAGGAAGTGGGGAGACTCCCGGTTATGCCACTCCTCTCTCTGGCCCTCAGCTACTTCATCTAGGGCTTCCCAATGTCACACCAATGTCACTAGGACCCTCTGAGGCACTAATTAATCATAAAGGCAGTTTGTAAAATGAGACACACATTCACCGTGTTATATTGCTATAACGTGTTATGTCATTATTCTTAAGCTCTTAGTAAATAGATGCTGAACGAACCTTGTCCTGAACTGATGATGTCTCAAAGGCCCTTGAGAGGGTGGTAGGGCCCTGGTATTTCTACCTTGGGCCTGGGTTTGAAGAGTGAGAGGTGACAGTGGGGGAAAGTCTGCTCTTCTAAAGGAGACTTCTCAGGGTGTTTTGAACTCTCACCAAAGAGGAAGTGGCATGGACAGAGCCTAAGGGCCAAAGGGTGCCCAGGTCCTCTATTTCCACTGGATAAGTTCCCTAGGGGCAGGGCTCCAGGTCCCAGGAGAGCTCAAGGCTGTCCTTGCAGGGGAGTGAGACTGACTCAGACATGTTCAGTGCTAGCCCAGTCCCCAGCAAGGCCTACTTGCAGATCCTTAGGGGGCCTTGCTCTGCTTCCAAGAGAAACGGAACTATTGACCCAAAGCTACAGACCTAAAGCAGAGGGGGAATGAACTGAATTGATGTGTTTTCTAGGGCTCAGAGACAGGCTGAGCTCACCCACCCCTGGCCTTGCATCAGCTGCAAAGCTGGCTGCCAGGCCCTGGGAATTAAGCAGGAAGATCCCAGGAGCCTCCTGGCCTTTCCTCTTGCTCTCAAAGAGAGGGTGGCAAGAAACAGGCCCATCTGGGGCTCCATGGGCCATTTCCAAGTGACCCAGCTGTCCTAGCTTCCAGTTTCCCTGGCAGTAACCGGCCTGTGTAATCAAAGGTATTCAAAGCTAAGGGCCCTGGGAGATTACCCAGTCTGCCCAAGGTCTCCTGCTGGAAGCCTTCCTAAAAGTGGCTGTGTCTCCCAGGTAGGTCTGGGGACTTTGGGGCTGGTTCCTCTCTGACCCCTGACATCGCTACCATAAAAAATGGCTCTCTACCAACAGTTGTGGGTGCTACAGACATGGGCAGGAAGCGTATTCTGGACACTTCCAATGTGGCCTTTCATCTCATGCTTGAGTTATTAATGATTCATTTTAGGATTAAATGTGACAGGAACTCACAGGAGAACTCCTGGTTCTGTATTTGGGATTTAGTGCAACTGCAAATACGGCTCCTCTGCCCCTAGATACTGTTGGAGCGCAAAAGCATCTGCATGCAAGGAAGAGGAATCTGTTCTAAGAGTAAGTATAACAGCAGCTCCCTTTTGTCTCTTCTCTTCTGGAAACTTCTTATCAAGGACGTGTGGAGTTTAGGGGGTACTCTGGAGAGCACCTATCACTCTCTGACCAGTGATATCCTGTCGGCTTCCTGCTCCAAGCCTATCAGGCCACTGCCTGCTGGCTGAACTGAGAGCTATCAACAAAAGAAGGAAGACCCTAGATGATGCCTGAGCAGAGAACACAGGCTGGGGGGCAGGAACACAGGGTTCATGGGCTGGGGAGACTGCAGGAGCCCTAACTTAGTGCCTCTGGTCTCTCTTGGACCCAGTTTGCAAGTCTCCTCAAACCATTTCCATCTCTAGGCCAACTCCCCAGTGATGGTGGAGAATAACTGTACATAAACATGTCTCCCTGGGCCTTAATTTCCTCATCTATAACTTAGGGAAATAGGACAAGGCCGCCTCTGGCTCCTCAGCTCACATGTTCAGGAATCTCAGCATTCACCGTTCTGTCAGACAGCCCATCTCTTCGGTCTCTTTCTAAGCTCTCTTCACATCCAGCCCCCACCCGCCACCCTGTTGATTGTTCTTGGGTTTTTGCTCCTCATCTTTGCCCCATCTGTCTTTCCAACCCATAGGCCCACATGGAGGCTGCAATGATGCTCTCCTTATCTCAGGACAAACTTCAGGCTATTGAAAACCCAGGTTTGCTATTATAAGCTGAATCTTCTGCGTTATCGTTTAATCCACAGTGCACTGCTCAAGAGGTGGGTCTCTGAGTATCCAGAACTCAGGCAAACAGGCGAACTTTGTGGGACTGATCAGGAAGGGGCTGGAGGAGAGATGGGGAGCAGGTAGAAAGTGTGGCGGGAGGCAGGCCAGGCTGTGAAAGAGGGACAGCCCAGGACAGGGTGGGCTTGCCCTAGGTGTTGACTGTTGGAATTGGGAAGCCCCTGGAGGCTCTCAAGGTCAACCTCCTATGGGGCCTAGCAAAATCAAGTGACCTGAAAGTATAATTTAATATCAAAAAAGGAAGAAGGGCCTCCCTGGTGGCGCAGTGGTTAAGCACTGTGCTGTGGCGCTGTCGGCAGCAGCGATGTGAGTTCGACGCCCAGCCGGGGAGAATCCCACATGGTGCAGCAGACCTCTCCTGCCTCGCCCGCTGCTCCCCTCAGCAGTGTATTTCTGATCTGCCTGTTCTGCTCCCTACTCTGTCTCTGGTGAACCCTCTCGCCGCCCCACGCCTCTGGCCTGTACCCCAGCTTGTATGTATAAATAAATAAATCTTTAAAAAAAAAAAAAAAGGAAGAAGAGCTTGATTCCCATTAATGAATGGTCCCTTTAGCGGAATAATTTTGCTTCAGGAGAAGCTCACTCTGCAGGTTGTTTTCTCCCTTTTTTTTTTTTTTTTTTTTGGTCACCAACTGGTAACGTCATTATGGTCCATGTGTTCTTTGAGGACCAGTTTGGAAACTTTGAGGACTTGATGTTACCTCTGCTCCCAAAACTCCCTTCTCTTCTCAGCCAGATTTGCAAAATAAAGAACGGGTAACTTCTGGGAGACTTTATATAAAAGCACTTTTAAAAACTCAGTATCCCCACAAATGCTGCCTAAGAGCAGCAAGATCACAGGTGCTGAGAGGGGTGCAGGAAGGAGCTCTGCTAGGGAGCCCTGAGCTGAGGAGAGGACACTCCATGCTGAGCAGATTAGCCAGGTAGATAGAGGGGGAGGAAAGGAGATGAGGAAGGAGGAGAGAGGTGGGTGATAGACTACTCTCACATCTTTGGCACATGAGGAGGGGTCTAGGAGTATAGATTCTATGAAGATAGTGAGGATGCTGGCCTGTCTTGATAGAGGAGGACTATTTTATGTGCCTAATTAGAGTGCCGAGAGACTGGGAGTGACAGCAGGTATGGAGGAGGAATGGGATACTAGTTTGGGACTGGCACATAGAATGTGTTCAATAAATGCATGTGAATGATTAAGCAGAATGTAGGGTGTAGCTTACGGTGAATTCAGAGCCACCCAGGCAAGTCTGAATTCTGGCTGTACCACTAACTGCTTTGTGCTTCAGAAAAATAGCCTGACATCCCTGCACTTCAAGGACACAGTGTCTGTAGCACACAGTCTTCTTTACAAATCTCAGAAGTCATACTCCCACTAAGAGAAACCAAAAAGAGAATCTATAGCTCAACTCACACAGCTAGGAGGTGCCCAACAGGACCCAGTGTCCCCAAGACTTTTTCCTCCTTGTCTTTGTCCAACTTCTGTAGATAGGGAGGGAAGGTGGTCATCTGCAGCCCAAACTCATATTTAGAGAGGGCTTCACACTCTCAGAGTCAATATACCCATTTCAGAGGAGGACTGATGGGCCGTGCATCAATTGATAGGACTGATAGGTCCTAGTCAGACCTAGGTCCCATTCTAGTCCTGTGGTGGCAGAACAGGTGATGAGCCCAGGAGGAGGGGGATGGGAAAGTCAGGTGGGCAAACAGAATAATAATCCCAGTATCTACAACACCTTAAGGTTACATGTGTTTGTGGAGGCATGTTGGGGAAGAGCCCCTGAAAACACAGCACATAGGCAGGAACAGAATGGGATTTGGCCTAGTCACAATTAGGATTCCTATAAGCTACCAATCATTTTGCTCTACTAGAGGCCAGGCTCTGCATCAGGGTAAGTATATATTACATTTATCATTTCTCACTCTCACAACCACCCTTAGCAGTCAGTATCATCAGCCCCATTTTAAAAGTGAAGAGATGGAAGTTAATGTCACCCAGGGAATTAGTGACTGAGCCAGATTCAAACTTGGGTCCTTGGGGCTCCAAGCCCATATTTTCACCCAAGGTCAGGCTGCCACTTTAGAAGCCAAAGCTCGACAATGGTTTGAGCCCCAGCAGGTGCAGCTCAGCCTGGGTGATAGCTACTGCTCTCATGCCCTTCCCAGCTGCACACTCCCTCTGTTCCCATGTCCCACAGAACCTTCCAGGGCAGTGGAGACAAGCAAATCACTGTGTAATTCATGGACTGTTTCAGCAAATGACATTTCTCCAAGATTTGATTCCCCAAGTTGGTATCCTGCCTGGGATTTCTAGTGTCTGGCCTGCTGAGTGAGAGGAAATAAAGAAGGGCTGTTTGGAGGGAAACTGGCATGGTGAAAAACCAAAGGACGTCAGCTCTCATCTAAATTTTGGAAATAGCAGCAGCCCCTAAATGTTCTTCCTAGGTGCTTCGTTGCTGCTCTCCAGCAGAGCTAGGGTGAGTCTTCTATCGATAAAATACCATCCTTCCTGCATCAACTCCTGCTCACAGGTTCAAGGGCACCCCTTCACCCACACACATTATGGAGGCTTTCCAGGCTCCTCTGTCTCCAGCTTTCTCAACTCTGCCCTTCATATCTAAAAGGTAAGAAACTGGGGCCTCCGTGGTGGTGCAAGGGGTTAAGTCTCAGCACTGTGAAGCTATCAGCAGCCACTGCAGCACAAGTTCAATTGCCAGCCAGGGAGCTTCCCACATAGCACAGCAGACCTCTCCTGCCTCATCCACTGCTCCCCTCAGCAGTGTATTTCAGTTGATCCGCTTGTTCTGCTCCCCACTCTGTCTCTGGTGAATCCTCTCCCCCCACCCCCACCCCCACCTCTGGCCTACAACCCAGCTCTTGATTGCATAAATAAATAAATATTTTAAAAGTAAAAAAATAAATAAAAGAAACTTGGGACAATAGGGATGAATCATATGTGGCTATTTAAATTTAAATTAGAGGCCTCCCCGGTGGCGCAGCAGTTAAGCGCTGCGCTGTGGAGCTGTCGGCAGCTGCGACGCGAGTTCGACGCCCGGTCAGGGAGAATCCCACATGGTGCAGCAGACCTCTCCTGCCTCACCCGCTGCTCACCTCAGCAGTGTACTTCTGATCTGCCTGTTCTGCTCCCCACTCTGTCTCTGGTGAACCCTCTCGCTGCCCCACGCCTCTGGCCTGTACCCCAGCTTGTATGTATAAATAAAACAAAATCTTTTTAAAAAAATTTAAATTAGATAATTTTCTTTTTTAAAAGATTTATTTATGCATACAAGCTGGGTTACAGGCCAGAGGTGTGGGTGGCAAGAGGGTTCACCAGAGAAAGAGTGGGGAGCAGAACAGGCAGATCAATGGAAATACACTGCTGAGGGGAGCAGTGGGCATGGCAGGAGAGGTCTGCTGTACCATGTGGGAATTTCCCCAGCCTGGCAACGAACTCGCATAGGTCGTCTCTGCTGACAGCTCCACAGCGCAGCGCTTAGCCACTGTGCCACTAGGGAGGCCCTAAATTAATACAGATTATTCCAATCAACAGTGAAAGTTCTACTAGACAGCACTGGGTTGGACTTTTCCCTTACAAAGGAAGCCCTGATCAAGGAATGTTATCAGATTTAGAGGAATCCAGGGTAGACTCAACCTATTCAGTGCCTCTTTCAACAATTACTTGATACCTACTGTACTCCAGGCCCTGAATACACAATAGTGGGCAGTAGCAGCAGTTGCTACTTTCCTGGGAATGAAAAGGCAATTGCTAAGGAGGGCCTGATACCAAGCTGGGAAAGAAGGGAGGGCTTCCTGAAATGGAGAACATCTAAGCACTGACCTGCAGAATGAGGAGGTGCTCCCTATGCTGAATTGCTCCACAGACCAAGTTCTTTTAGGCCCTTGGTCACTTATCACTGACTATCCCTAATGCCAGCTCTGCTCCTTTTCTTTTTTTTTACCCCGGGTGGGAAGGAACAGAAGTTCTTGAAGTTTGTCCCCAGCTGGGACCAAGTAGAGAGTCCCTGTTAGGCCATTAACTCAAGAGCTCTGTGCTATTGGCCTCTACCCCCCCCCACCCCCCACAGGCCACATGGCCTTAGGACTAAGTACATTCAGGGCTCATAAAAATAGGTCCTAGGGTCTTTGGTGGCACAGGGTGGAGGGCTCCATAGGGAAGCCAAACCTGCAAATCCGGTAGGGCATGCAGGATTATAATTTTATCCTGAGGTCCAACCCAAGGTGGGTGCTCCACCTCTAGTCGAGAGTGTAGAGGAGAAAGAATAGAGTGTAGAGGAGAAAGGCCACTCCTATCCAAGGCCTAGAGGGACAGACAGATTAATAGAGCTGAGAGAGCTGAGGATCTGCTAGCACCCCCAGGGGCTAATTCTTTCCCACACAGCAGCAGACCCACCCTTATTTACCCTACCCTGTGCAGCTGAACCCATCCTGCTGCCTCTTCCTGGTGCCCTGGCCACAACCGTCTGAGACATGAAAGTGGCCATTCCCAGACCTCCCTGGTGGAGCAAGGGGTCGAGTCTCAGCACTATGAAGCTAACCCACGTGGCCCAGTAGACCTCTACTGTCCCTGCCCACTGCTCCCCTCAGCAGTGTATTTCAACAGATCTGCCTGTTCTGCTCCCAACTCTGTCGCTGGTGAATCCTACACCCCAGTTCTTGTATGCATAATAGATAAATCTAAAAAAAAAAAGTGGCCATTCCCGCGTATGTTCATTGCGAGAGAGGAGCTAGGGAGCCATCAATGCCCTCAGGCCCTGCACTGTCTTCAAGGTTTCACAGGGAATGCCCCACTGAGGCCTCCCAACTCCCAGACGATTCTTTGCCTCTACTGTAGTAATTACGGTTTGGAGAGAGTACCTTGCCAGAGCCAGCAGTGATGGAGTCAATCAGCTCCAGGCCAGCCTGGACCCGACATCACCAGGCCTCCCACTTGCACTTCAGTGTCCCTAGGGCCTGCCCCCACACCCCCCCCTCGCTCCTCTCTCCCAGGCTCCTCCGGCATGATCCTTGGCGACTCCTTGCCCCACCGGGGTCTGGAGGTCCTACGGGTCCGGCATCAGAGCCAGGGCCCCGGCTGGGAGTAGAGTCCGGGCCCTCCGTGCCAGGCTGAGCTCTAGGAGCCCGCAGAACAGTCCTTTGTTTCTCGGAGCTCGCAGCTTCTGCGGAGTCACGGTCACATGGCGCTTCCGGCACGGGGTGTTCCGGGCACCTAGCCAGGGCCGGAGAGCGGGGTGCCGGCAGGGGGGACGCTCCGCCCCTCGGCCCAGCCGGTCGCATTCCGCCTTTCCTGCTCTCCCCCTCCCGCCCCTCCTGCCTACAGCGCCGGCCTTCTGGGAGCCCCAGCCCTGGATCCTTGGCCTGGCCTAGCAGGCTACGCCCTGTCGGGCCAATCTGCCTCTTGTCTCCAACTCCACCACTGAGCCTTCCTTAGCTTTTGATTCTAGGACTGGTGCGTCCAATATCCACTTGTTTCCTGGGGTTCACCTGACTCTCCTAACACATCCCCAAGTGCGCAGTCAGGCTCCTCCCACCCAGGTGGAACATTGTAAGGTAAACTGGCGGTGGATTAAGCACTTAATTAACTCCGTTTTCATCATTTACTGGGGTAGCACAGACAGCACTGAACCCTGGCTGCCAGGACACCCACAAAGAAAACCAAACCAGCTGCGCTGGTTTCCAGGGGCCCTCTAAGGGCAAAAGGCTCAGTCAAGGGGCAGAAATGAGACTGGCCCATCCTATGCTCCCCACTTCTAGGCTCAGTCTAGGCCCTGGGATACTTGAGAACCTTGAAGCTTCACGCAGGCCACTGCTTCTTACAGTGGATTCCATAACTCATTCAACAAATATTTATTGAAAGTGATATACGCGCAGGGTGACCAAATCCCTCCAGAAGCCAACCCTATGTTAAGCCCCGGCAAGAGTGAGAGGATTCTCTTTGTGTTCAGGCAGGGCTGATGCTGTCCCCCTGCTGCTCAGCAGCCTTGAGGAGGCTGACTGACCTCTCTAGCACACCACCAGGTCTTCCTCCAGAGCGGCTTGGAAGGCTGCTCTAGTAAACAGGGCAGAGAGTCTTTCTGGGGGCCTGGGAATGGGGAACTAGCCTGGAAACGCAGCAGGGCCTGTGTTCACCCAAGCTCCGGGTGAAAATGGTGTGGGGTCTGGGGGATCCTTTCTGTCATTGGGCAACTCATACTAATGCCTCCACGGGGGACTGTGGGGACTGGGCAGGGGACGGGGAAGGATTGGAGGGGCGAAAACCTGGCGGAGGAAAGGAGGAGACAGCCCAAGGAGCAAACTGGAGCCAGATGTAGCTGTGCACATCCACTGTGCTGCTAAGGCTTAGTGGGGAAGAGCAGGCAGGTGATCTGCCGGCTGCCGCTGTGTCTGTCCACCAGGGGCAGGGGGTGCTGCATGTAGTGCTCAATCATGGCGGCCACGGAGGAGAAGAGCTGGACAGGGAGGCAGGGGATTAGTGAGTCTCCTGAGCTTTATGCAGGGAGAAACTTCCTAGGGCTCTGGCAAGGAGGGGCCGTTGACATTTTTCTAGGTATTTTCTTTCCTTTTGCCTCATGGAGCTCCCCTGCCCAACTCTGGACCTCCTGTGATTTTGCTGTAACTGCAGCCATGGGCATAGTGTAGGCCAGCTTCATATTTCCAAGGCCAGATGGAAATAACTGGGGCTGTGCCACTGCTCTGATCCTCCAGCTTGGGATGCTGCCAACTGGGTGACTAGTTTGTCTTCACTAGTCTTCACTGCCTGGACCTCATCATCCTCCCAAATGGCTTCATTACAGTGCGAGTGCCTTCACCTGGGTCCATTCAGCCTGCGCCATGCAGGAGGGGTACCTCCCCTGAGCAGACTCCCAAAGCACAGACTTCTGAAGGAGTACGGGATGCTGATTCCTGCCACTTCCACCCACTCCAGAAAAATAATCTGGATTTTCCCCTCAGTAAGTTCTCCTGGCTCCACCCAAGGCACAGCTGTGCTGCACCCTCACTGCCCTCAGGCTCCTGCACCCCCCAGTACCCACCTCTTCGTGATTCCTGCCCTCCCGGCCCAGAGCATAATGGCGCCCACCAGCCAGCCGCCGGATGGGAATGTTGAAGACCCGGCCATGGAGAAGCACTGCCAGGGTGAAGGGCTGGGAGCTTTGAGGCTCTGAGCTAGGGCGCACAGTGTAGGCCCCATCCTGTGAGGGAGACCCCAAGCATCAAGTTCATCTTTCAAGAGACCACCTGACAGCTCCGACCACCCACTTGGCCTGCTGCTCCTGCCTCCCCAGCCAGCACATGAGCAGAGGAAGTTTCCGAGAAGGCCCAAGGGCCTACTGTCGCCTACCTTTTGGAATCGTAGCAGTGCACTCTCGACAGCATTACGGTCGCAGTTCCCTGAGTACCATGGCTGACGCAGCAGACTACCATCCTGTGTGGACACACAGCCATCAGAGATGTGCCGGGGCATGGGCGCGGGGAGCAGAGAAGCCCAGGTTGCAGATATTTGTGTTTATATCTGCCTTCCCCAGACTCACTCCTCAGAAGCCGATCAAAGATGCACCCATGCCTAGATTTTAAAACCATGCCTGGTGTCCCCTGCAATGGTGGACACCAGCCCAAAAGGAATCCACAGACCTCCACCCCCATCCTCCTTCCACCCCTCCTCACCTCAGCAGCTGAGGTGCTCCAGGTGGAGGCTATAGAGGAAAGAGAGGATCTCATTCCTGCTGGAAGAAGCAGATTAGAGAGCTAGCACTGAAGGGATTAAGCAGAAGCGGTCTCCAGCCCAGCTGTGGGGGTTCAGAGGGCACGGGAGGTGCCTATAGGCCTGAAGCCCAAAGTGTGGTACCCAGTGCTTTCTCCTCTCCAGGTCTAGGACTCACCAGCTAGGTCACGCACGACCGCCAAATAGTGAGTGTTCTTGAAATGTCGCCTGAGAGTTCCCCGCTTTATTGAAAACCCTAGAAAATGCCCAAAGGGGTCCCTTCAGGCCTGCTCTTAGCTTAAGTCAGTGCTGGAGGCTCCCCGTCAGCAAAGTGGGGCCCAAGAAATTGGGTGGGAGTCTGTGGCTTGCAGGGGTGTGAGTGGGGTGGACCAGGCATGACTGCCTGGGTTCATGCTGAGGATGCCTGTACTCACCTTTCGAGGAGGCATTCACTGCTCCCTGGGACACAGGAGGTCTGGTCAGAAAAGACTTGGTCCTGCAGGCCTGTTCCCTGAGCTTAAGCCCCCCTCCCCCACTTCCTCCCTTTCTCCCCCCCCCCACCTCTACAACTTCCTCACTTCCTCCCTTCCCAGCAAACTTCTCCCCTGGCCACCAGCCTCTTACATTCTTATCTTCTTGGGGCTGTACAGTGGCCCTGTGGGGAACAAAATGGAGAACAGAACTTAAGGTGTTTATCTCCTTTTTTTTCTCCCAGGATCACACACACACCCCTGGTGGGACACTCACCTGGGCATCACTGATGTCCTTGGCACGGTGGCTGGGGGTATCAGAACTGGGGAGCTCGGAGTCCGAGTCAAAGCCAGGACTAAAACAGAGAGGGCAGGCTGTGCTAGGTACCAGGCAAGAAAATCCATGCGGGACTGAAGACAGTTGCAGGGGCTGCTAATTCTCTGCAGCTTGGACTTTTTAGGAGTTCATCCAATCACTTGGGAAGCCCACAGAGCCCTTGGTCTAAGGGATTAACTGCCTTGTGGGCACAGTGTGGGCCAAGCTTGACCAGAAGTAGAAATGCAGGTATCCATGGGGTGTCTGAAGGCAAATATGTATAGGTGAGGGTGGAGGGAAGAGGATGGAGCCAGGAAAGTAAGACTACGGGGAGCTGAGGGCCTTAGGGCAGGATGGGTCTGAGGCAGGGGAGGTATTCACCTGGACTGGGCTCGCACTCCAGGTAGATGTCCTCATCAGGTGTCTTTGGAGACTCTGGCACCTAAAGTAGGGTGGGGTATGTGGGCCCAAGGGTTTGACCAGTGAGTAGGAGGGATGATGGGGCCATTACTTGGGGGGAGGGGAGCTATGGGTACCTCATTCTCCCCTCATAAAGCGGACCTCTTTCTGGGAGCCAGCTGGAGGGATGAAAACTGCTCCTTTGCCTGAGAGGGGCACCCCATGAGCACCTTCCCCTTCAGGACTACCCATAGGGCCCAGCTCTCAGAGAATGTGGGTGTCCAGGAGGAACTTTGGGTGGTACCCTGGGGAGGACAGTTGGCTTACACGCTGCCAGGGGCCTGTGGCAGGCAGAGGGGACAGGGATCTGCTTTGGGCCTTTCTTCTTGGTTTCAGGGATATTTCTTGCCCTTCTCACAATGCCCTACCCCCACAACCAGACCAACTTTCTAGCCAGAACCCTAGAGTGTGAGGTGGGAAATGAAGGGCCACTCACCACTTTGACTGGTGCACCCAGTTCTAGAAGGAAAAAGAGACCCACCAGTCATGAGTGTAGGGAGAAAGGAGTCCAGTGATACTTTGGCTGGAAGAGTGGCACATCCTTGCAAGTTATCTGAGGGGATCCTCATAGCCAGGAAAAGGCCATCCTCACCCCTAGTCACCTTACTTCACACCCCCAGTCGTGTTGCCTGGCTTGACCTCACAACTGATTTTTCAGACATGGCTCCAAATGACTTTGGGCTGTTCCAAAACTCAAAGGCATTCTCAAGGTCATGAAGTTTACCGACCACTGAGTATAGTAAAAATGAATGTGTCTCAAGTTAGTTTTTGACCTTGGACTCTTGGGGCGGGGGAGAAGTTCCCCCTTCTAGGGCCATTTCACACAAAAATATACTGGCTGAGATCCCTCCCTGTTCTGACATCTTTGGTTATAGGGCCACAGGCCTCATGGCACTTAGTGTGGGAGGAAGTCTCTGGACAGTGGTGGCAAAAATAACATGGGTGGACTCAGAGGTCCAAAAGGACTCCTTTGATTGGGGATGACACTCAGGTGTATTTCAATAGTGAGGGTCCTCCAGGCAGACCAGGCAGCCCTTCAGAGCTGTCCATCCTGGGGGTCCCTCGCCTGACCACAGCTCATGCAGAAGGGACCTGGGCTTCAAGGATTCTGTTTCTGTGTGATCTCAGGCAAAGCACTGCATGTCTCTGGGCTTCAGTCTCCTTCTCCCTGCCTTGGGAAGGATCAGCAGGTAAAAATGAGCAAGGGCTGGGAGAGCCAGTAACCAGGGAAAGCTTGAGGGCAAGGAGAGATATACTCAACCCAATCCTGGGCTGCTGGGATTCCCCTTCTGGGGCCAAGGGGTGGGTGGGTTTCAGGCACAGTGAATGGGCCTTAGAAAGAGGTGGGCCATACTATTACCTTGCCTCCCAGAGGGCCATCCAGGCTTCACATGCTTCCTCAGGCTTTGATGCCTTGTCTTCATCTGTGGATACAATGGGGCAGTGAGGGAAAAGGAGGTGGGGTGTGTGTGTGTGTGTGTGGCAGTGATGGAGGAAGAACTGAGGCAGCAGGAGGGCAAAGATGGTGGGTGTGAGAACTGATGGCTCTACTTATATCTATGCAGCTTTAAAAAAAAAAAAAAGCAATACAAAAACCAGCACCCCATTAAAACACTAGAGTTGATGAACAAAGGAGGCAACTCTTCCGCGGCCTCTATTCTGTGACTCTTCCTTTGTTGTATTCTCTCGCGGTTTTTCTTTATATTGTAGTAAAATATAAGACAAAATCGCTAACTTTCCAAGCCCATAACGCGATCACGGCAAGGATGAGAGCTGGCAGTGACTGACAGCTGATAGGCACATCACTCTGGGCAGAGAGAGGACCCCTGCCCAGGGTCCAGGAAGAGGCAGCCGAGCCGGTGCCCCACCCCCTCCCCCCACCCGCTTCGGTGAGATGAGTGAGGCTGGGGTGATGCTGACGGGGTGAGGAGGAGGACAGGGTCAGCAGGTGGGAGGAGCGATGGTGACAGGGTTCCACCCTCTGACGCAAGTAATTTTTCAGCCGCCTTTGGAATGCAGATGGTGGGGGGGTGTCTTGCTAATGAGGTGCCTCTTAGATTTACTCACTGGGAAACCGTGGCCTGGGGCAGAGCAGGTAGGGAAGGGGGGACTCATGAGGAGGCTTCTCACCGTAGAGGGCTGTGGTAGTGGTGACCTGGCTAGGCCTACAGTGCCAGGGCGATCTGGAAAGAACCCCAACATTGTGGGTCGGTGGGTTTCTCCCACATAGGTTACCATTTTCCTCCCACCCCCACCCCCCAGCCTCGATTTCCTCCTCCCTCCCTCGCTCCTCCCCGCCTTCTGGCTTCCCGACAGCCCCATCTCCATGGCAACTGGAGGCGGCCAGCTTCCCTGCCCCCACCTGGCCGAACCCGAGCGTGGTGGTGGGACCCCTGCGGCAGCCCCACTCTTCCTCCGAGGAGGGCTGGGATCTCCGAGTGGGCAGCCAGGCCCGAGGGACCTTGTGGGCCTCCAGCTTTCCTGCTGTTGCCCTGGTTACCTCCCTTTCCAGCTCCTCGCCCCTTCCCATTCTCCCTCCTTCTCTTTCCACTTCTCTTCCCACCCCCCCACC
>PVIJ01003284.1:0-27869 GCA_004024925.1 Scalopus aquaticus
TCGAAGCCCGGCCGGGGAGAATCCCACATGGTGTGGCAGACCTCTCCTGCCTCGCCCACTGCTTCCCTCAGCAGTGTATTTCTGTCTATCTGCCTGTTCTGCTCCCCACTCTGTCTCTGGTGAATCCTCTCGCCGCCCCACGCCTCTGGCCTGTACCCCAGCTTGTATGTATAAATAAATAAATCTTAAAAGAAATATTAAAAAAAAAAAACAATAAACCAGTTCAGTAATATAGCAGGTCACAAAACCAATACATAAAAATAAGTTGCCTTTCTATATTTAAATAACCAGCTAGAAGAGAAAGAAATTAAGAAAATCATTCCATTTACAATTGTATCAAAAAAATTAACTACATGGGACTAAACCTAAAAAAAGGAGTGAAGGACCTATACAAGGACAATAATAGAGAATTCTTAAAAGACATAGAAGAGGACACAAAGAAATGGAAAGATATTCCCTGCTCGTGGATAGGAAGAATCAATATTATCAAAATGACTATGCTATCCAAAGCAATTTACAGATTCAATTCAATTCCAATAAAAATCTCAATTCCATTCTTCAAAAAAAGGAACAAGTATTGCTGAAATTTGTATGGAATCACAAAAGACCCTGAATAATAAAAATTCTCCTGACTAAAAAAGGAGAAGAATGGGGGTAGTCTACTTTCATATGTCAATCTATACTATAAAACCATAACAAAAAGAACAGTATGGTACTAGGGAAAAATTAAAAACAAAAACAAAATCCAGACACACATACCAATGGAATAGAATTGAAATCCCCAAAATAAAGCCACACATATATCATCAACTCATCTATGACAAGGAGTAAAGAATATAGACTGTAACAAGGAAATTCTCTTCAACAAATAGTGCTGGGAAAACTGGACTGTCACATGTGAAAGAATTAAAATTGACCACTATCTCACATCATTTACAAAAATCAACTCAAAATAGATAAAAGACTTGGATGTAAGACCTGAAGCCCTAAATTATATATAAGAAAACATAGGAAGAACACCCTATGATAAAAACTTCAAAAAACACCTTTGAGAACTAGTCTCCAGAACCAAGGAAAACAAAGCGGAAGATAAGCAGCTGGGGCTATATCAAACTAAAAAGCTCTGTACAGCAAGAGACAGTAACCAAAACAAAGAAACAGCCTTCTGAATGGGAGAAAACATTTCATACCATACATCTGACAAGGGACTGATATTAAAGCTCCATAAAGAATTTACACAACTCAACAAAAACAAAACAAACAACCCAGTCAAAAAATGGACAGAAGAGCTAAAAAGACAGTTCTCCAAAGAAGAAATGCAAATAGCCAACAGGCATATGAAAAAATGTTCAGCCTCACTTATTATGAAGGAAATGCAAACCAAAACTACATTATCACCTTACACCTGTGAGAATGGCCCACATTAAAAACAAAGCAAAAAAAACAGAAATGCTGGAGAGGATGTAGGTGAAAGGGAACCCGCGTACACTGCCGGTAGGAATGCAAACTCCATGAAGCTGTGTGGAATTTGCTCAAAACACTAAAAATGGATCTACCATGTGACCCAGCAACTCCACTCCAAGGAATCCTCCCAAAGGACAGAAAAGCACTAATCTGAAAGGAAACCTGCACTCATATATTTATTGCAACACTATTTACAATAGCCACCACATGGAAACAATGTAAATACCCAAAAAAGATGAATGAATCAAGATGATGTTGTATATAACACATAACAGAATACTATTCAGCAATCACAAAAGATAAGTTCATGCCATTTGCAGCAACATGAGTGGAGCTAGAAGGGATTATGCTAAGCAAAGTAAATCAAGAGGAAAAATATAAATATCAGATGGTTTCACTTATATGTGCAATATAGAAAAAAAAAGAAAGGGTCAAAGACTAAACTTGAAAACTGATCACAGTTAGGAGGCATCCATGAGTGAAGGGGCATGGGGTGTGCGGAGTGATGAAAGCGGAGGGTAGAGGGGGAAGAGCACCAAGGAATATAGTGATGCACTATGGGTGCTTTGATGGTGGGAGAGCTAGAGTGACCACACCTGAGAGGGGAAATCATATATTGTCCAAAAATTTAAATTAAAATAATTTTTAATTTGATGATCAATTCCATCTAATAAACAAACACTGATCCACTAAGCAGGACAACAGTCCTCTTGTATGTGTCTCTGTGCCTTGGGAACATCATGGGAAGAGGATTCTAACCTTCTCTAACTTCTTGATTCACACAGTACCAAACACCATTAAAATGCCAAGTATACTTTAAGACTGAGAAGTAAAAGAGGACCAATAAACGGAAGCCAGAAAGAGAGTGAGAGGGTCCCAAGCAGGTAGTAAAGTGACGGAAGCAGGAAGGGGTGTGAGACATGATGGCAGCAGAGGGCCAGAGCTCCTGGGAGACTGCCAAAGAAGCCAAGTAGTCAAGGCTGGGATTTACAGCATGTTTATAAATCCTATAATCATGTCTATAGCCTTATAATATTACAGGCTATCCAGACAACTGAAGAGTTTCCCCAAAGAAACCACTGAGAGGTTTTAAGCAAAGAAAACTTAGTTTCCTAATTCGAAATGTTTACTCTAATTGTACTGTAGACGAAGTGAATTTGCCATGCAGAAATTTTACTATTTCCAGTGCCTCCAAAGAAGGTTTGCTGAGGGCATAATTTCAATCATATGATATCATGAAGTTATTAATACTAATTGTTAAAAACTACTTATTGCTCTATTATATTATTAAAAGAAATACATGAAGAACTTATTTTAAGACATTATTCCAGATAAATATAACTATTATTATTTTCAAGTAAGAAACCAGGCTCTGAGTGGTTGAGAGACCTGTCATGGAAGTGAGGGAGCTAGGATTTGAACCCTAGTTTACTCTTTTGAAAACTTTAGCGCCTTAGGATTATTACACTGGTTTTCAAATTCATGGGAGATCTAGTATAATTCAGCAGAGAGAGAACAAGCTTAAACAAGTTAAGCTCCTACCCTCAAGGATCTTAGATGACAGTGGACAACACCACATCCGGGCCTAAGAACTGGGCAATGTATTCAAATTCACAGGAATTTGGGGTTAGGGGGACTATAACAAACTAGATTTCAAATACTTAACTGATATAATCCCACCACTCTCATTTCCCTGAAAAACACAGATCACCTGCACTCTCTCTGACAGCCAATAAAACAAATCACGAACAAGAAAGAGAAGATATATTTAAATAACTTTCCAGCTTCTTTAGTCAGATTATCAAGGTGAAATAATTTTTCCACACTATTAGGTCAATAACCATTCAGATTACATTACAAAATCCAAACTATAAATTAACATTTTGATTATTCCCTATTTTGCATTACCTATATGGCAGATTGCCTCAAGGAAAAAACGTAATAATCAACCAAATTCATGCATAGGTCATTATATATAACAAAGTCATTTCATGTTTTTCTTTATAAATTGTCTTATATGATTCACAGTTCAGCACTGTCAAGTGAATGCAGTGAACTCATGTGCTGACCAAGGTTTGTGTTGACTGCAATGTATAAGGAATCGTGGATAGTAATAGTTTAAATGCACATGTACTATATAACACTCACAAATATGATTCCATTCAGAATTTATATATTTTATCCTATGAGTTCAAAGAGCTCTTATATCTCAAATGCGGATTAATGAAATAGTTTTCCAACGTTAAACTATAGTAAGAATCATATTTTGTACTCTCACACTAGAACTCTATAATGCATCCACAAAGACCATGAATCACACTGTCCCTCTTAGTTACTGTCTTATCTAATCAGGAAGGTCATCTAATGAGCCAACAGAGGCCTTTTTGTCTGATGTCATGATCATAAATTTCACTTCCTTATGCTTTCTATCATTCATTAAAACGTTTAGCTACATCCTGAAATACAGAGTGGAATTATTGTTGAAATTGTAAAGTCTCCATTTTGAGGAGATGCACTGTCTAATCAAACAATGATCCCTAGGTTGCTAAAGCAAATGATCGACTTTTTGTCCTGATCTTCTCATTCTCATCCTTGAGACACTTCATTTGGCTGCCAGGACACTACACTCTCTGGGTTTCCTCTCAACCTCTAAGCAATGCAGTGCTTCAGGGTTCATATCTGGGATCACTGCTCTTTTGTACCAGTGCTCTCATCCTTTAAATGTCAACCTACACTCTGGTACCTTCCAAAGTATACTTCTAGTTCTGAGGTCTCCTTAAACTCTAGATATGGTATATAACTGCTTATTCTACATTTCCATCTATGATGTCTCATAGGCATCTCAGATTTATCACGTCTAAAATTGAGCTCCTGATGTTTCAACCTTTCCCCCCACTCCACACACACACAAAATCTGTTCTGTTAAAAGTCTTTCCTATCTCAATAAATGGAAATTCCATTTTTATATTTGTTTGGGCCAAAAAAGATTTTTAGTCATTTTTTACTTTTTTTCTCACACTACATATTTTTGTCTATAAGGACATTCTTTTAGCAGTACTTCCAAAATATATCCGGAATCTTACAAATTCCTAAAACTTAGTCTGCTATTAATCTTCTCAAAGTCATTGCCTCTCACCAATATTACTTTAATAGCCTCCCAAGTAATGTCCTTGTTTTTGTCCTTGTAACCAACCCTACGACCTACTCAGCACACCAGTCAGAATGATCTGCTTAAAATACTCTTCAAGTCATGTTCCCTCTCTGGGCAAACTCTGCAATATCTTCCTACTTTACACAGAGAAAAATTCAATGTCCCTCCAGTGACAACAAGAATCTACCATTTAGAAAACTTTTTGGCCTTATATCTTGCTACATTTGCCCCTGATTCTGCTCTAAGCACAAAGACCGCCCCTGATGTTTCTTGATGACTCCAGGCACAGTTTCCTAGTCCCAATGCGTCGAAGGGCTCACACTCACAATTCCTTCAGGTTTTTATAAAATGTCACATTCTTGGTTAAGTTGCTTCCTGTCCACTCTATATGTCTCCTTTTCTTTTTCTCCTTAGTAATTTAAAAAAAGTAATAATCTTCTCATCTATTTGTTATGATTCTCCTCCACAGAAACTAAGCAATGAGAGCAGGAATTTTATGTCATTCAGTGACATAACTCCAGAATCAAGAAGATTTTCTGACACATAAAATGTGCTCCTCTATTTTTAATAAATGAATGAATGATAGTGTTGTAATGTACTGTGTATATGTACAATACTATTACCTTACACTAATTTTAGTATCAGTGTCCCATTTTGTGTAATATACTTTACAAAATAACAGATTTTGGTTCTTTCAATATTCATTTAGAAAGATGGAAAGAATTACATCCAGAAAGGCACTAAATACTATCTCAAGAAATAAAGTACAATTTTAATAGGTTACCGTTACGGCAATTGTGAATCACTCAGTCTCAAAAAACCACATCATTACAATCAGGAATGCCTGACTGCAATTTATCTGAGCCTTGATATGCTCCCACTAGAATGAAATTAAGTGTTAACAAGTGAATCAAAATATTTGAATATTAACATAGAACAGGAATTTTTAAAGGGGGGGGTGTTAATAAACACTAACAGAAGATGACAGCCTGCTCTTTTACAGCAGTTGTGTGAACATATTTCTTGTTTCTACCCATGTCTGTAATGACTACACCTAAATGCTATATTGCTGCTGGCAACTATACTTTTCTCAAAAGGTAATCTTTTAAAGATTTAATGGACTCAACTCAATTAATAAAATCAAATATTGTGGTTAAGTCTAACTGAACTTCACCTGAGCATACTAGCATTTCCTCACTAGTCAAAAATAGTCAAGAACGCCCATTGTATGACAATTGTCAGGGTCCCATATCACTGACACATACTCACCAAGTAACTCTCAAGCATGTTTTATTTTCTGATAATAGACATTTTGAGAAGATTTTAATTATCATCCACATCATATCATCATCTACTCTGTGCTCACATAAAAGTACAACGAATGCCTCTCCAAAACTGTGTAGATCATCTCCTTTCAAATACAATTAAAATAACACTGCAGAGAGAAGCACTTCTAGAATGGGAGAGTAAGGCCTTCCAATAATTTAATTCTCCACAAAAGCAATGAGAACACTGACTAAACTTGCCAAAATAACTTTTTTCAGTACTTTGGAAAAAAGACATAGTTTCCAACAACCCAAAGGCCAATTATTCAAGAAAAATAGCTGAAACAAGGTAAGGACAATAGCTTTATGGCATTTTCATTTGCTTAATCCCATTTCCCTATCTCTAGCACCATAGTAGCTTTCAAAATCAGCTCTTCACCCAGAATTGAATTATCTAAAGTAACTAGTTATATAGTTATTACAAGATTATACTTACAAGTTACTTCACTGCTTTTCTTGGGCAAAGATCAGTATTTGAAGATTTATTAACTGTCTCTAGATAGGCTTAAGTAATACTGGGACTCTTTTCTAGACACTCTCTAAATCTATTTGACCCAACACGCAAGTGCTATTGACACACCAATATATGAATAGATTTACATAGTTATAGAGCTTGAGGAGCCTCTACCAGTCATGGGGAAAAGATCTACCTTCGTAATGTTTAAGAAATAAAGGACTAAATTAGCAGTCTGTACATCACCATGTAAGTAGGCATAGAGAGAGGTATAACTGAAACATAGGTGTCTAGATTCCCAATCCAGTGCTGCCTTTGCAAAACATGTCCTAATAGCCCTGTTATGCATGCTTTCATAAAATGTATGCTCTCAACATACAATTTAACCAAAACACTTCTAAATTATTGCCTTATTCATAATGCCAAATTTTAACAAAGTAATCTTTTCTTAGACATAATTTGGATTATGTGACTTCTTTGTTGAAGCAGTCTCAAAAGGCTTCATATCACTTTCTAAACAAAATCCATTTCCCTTACCAATGCCAATAAGTTTTGTTTTAACTTTGTGTGTATCTCTCCAGTCACACCTGGCAGTCCTATTCCTCTTGACCACTATATGTCAAATTGATGAGTCTCCTCTTAGGTTCTAACACACACCAGGCTCTCTTCCAGATCTTAAAACACATTGCCAGATTGCTTCTTTAGCCGCAAGGCTCCAATTCAGGATCTTTTCTTTGCTTGTTTGTTTTTAACGGCTAGTTATTCATCCTTCAAGTCTCAACACAAATGTTATCTTTTCAAATAGGTACTACCTGAAAATATAACTCAATTTTTCCATTTAGTGTTTCCTGTGTCTTAACATTCATAGAACTGAACTTTTAATTTTTATTCATTTACTTCTTTTCTAATTTTTATTTTTGTCTCTCACTAATTTACATACCCCATGCCAGCAAAGGCCAACTTTGTATAGTTGACTACTTTGTCCTCATTATGAAACTCAGAGTGGGCATTCAATAAATGTTTTTTAGATGAAGAATAAGCAAGCAGATATGATCAAAAGATCCCTGCTCACCAGCACACTAGGCCCTGAATTTCAGAGCTAGAAGAATGTTACTATCTTTTCTGTATCCAATGATTATACTCAGTCTACTTGTCTGAATTTAAGAAAATGAAGTGGTCTCAAATGGTTGATGATTTTTTTAAAAACTCGATGAAATGAAAAGTCTCCTAGCAAATGATTAATGTGCAAAAACTCACTGATGAGTATTGTATTAGCTCCTATGTGTTAGAGAAGAGAAAGATGAATTGTGGCCCTATTCTTCAAAATTGCTTAAAATTTCACTGAAAAAAAGAGAACAAGCATTGAGAATACTTAATTGAAAGTACAAGGCTACACACTGTGAGTGGATATAGCTAATAGATATTTGATCATTTTTGTTGGAGGCCAATATGGCAAACAGGCATTCTGTGATGTGCTATAGGAAGCAGTACAGCACTTACGGAATTTGCGACCTGATATCATAGAAGATAGGAAATAAGATATTTTCAAGAAGGAGAAGTTTAGATAAGGGGGTTAAGTATTGCAGAAATACTAAGGAGAACTGAGATCGTCAAAAAGGCTGTAAGATCTAGCAATGAAGAGATCACGGAGCACACTAGGGTTTTGATACATCTTTCCTCCACATCCAGCCCCCTACACAATCCCCCATAATCGCTTTAGGAGCTATTTTTGAGACCTCCCTCATCTCTGTCCCTACTTCAGTCACTGAATCATGATAATTCTCCTATGATCTGCCTACCTGTAGACTGACTGCTGTGGAGAAAACATTAAAGCAGATGTTTCATTAGGAGCCAAAGAGCATACCTGTGACCCTTTTCATGCTAGAGATAGAGACAGAAGTTAGGAGACCACAGTTTCAGACACACAAGTCCTGCTCTGAGCAAGGACAATTACTCCACTGGGTCTTTATGTCTTTATGGGATTTCTGACGTGGAGTTATTTTCTTACACTGGATGAAAGGGTAAACAGCACTGCAGGGGAGTTCTATTTTTTCCTGTACTCTTGACTTTCAACATCTTCATCTGATAACCACTCTTATCCTACCCAATCCTATTTTTGTTGCATTCTGGCTGATTTTGCCCTGGGTTACCTGTTCACAGAGCTCTGTGGGGTCACAGGCATTACTAGTGATCTTGTTTCTGAGTGCAGAGATTTTTGTCTTTGCTCAGTGAAATCTGACTCTATCACTGCCACCTCAGGCTGCCACTCGTGCTTCCCTGCCTGAGCTGATGTGCTATGTGAACACCACAGCAGTTTCTGTGCACTCCCACCCCATGAAACTTTGGTCTTTTGTTCTCACCAGTCCCACTGAGGTATTTTTAAACATTTTATCTTTAGGATGTTATTTTCCAACCTATTTTTTAAAACTCCCTTCCCAGACTTTGAGGGTATTGTTGCCAAGTCTAACTATAATGGTGCCAGGGGTGCTATATCACCCTTCATATTCTATACATGTTAGAACAGTTTTTTCTAGTCACATTATTTCTTTTCCCTGTTGAAATCTCAGTGACAGTGGCTTTCAGTATGGAATTCAAGCAAATTTTTAGAAAGTCCTGCTAATCTACATTTCTTGAAAATATTTTCTCTGCAATCTTAACCTATGGCCATTTGTAGGAAAGTTTATACATCATGACTAAGGCCATATATAGCAGTAAGGTGGGCTGGTGGGAGTCAGAAAATAAAGCAGCACATTGAATTTCAAGGTTTCTTGCTAACACATTAACAAACTTTAAGAAATTTCTCCCCTACTGTGCCTTTCATTTTGACTTTTAATCATTTTAAATCACTTGGATAGCTTACATCACAGAGATATGAACACAGTAACATAGGCATTTGAGTTCTTCTGAGAACTTCGAAGTCCTTGTCATCCATTCACTTACTTTATGCACCATATTTTAGGTAGAATAAGATCCTTCTTCCACCCAGAACTCCACAGAAATATTTCAAATTACTGTGCTGGAACCTCAAGGGATTCAAACTCAAAATAATATACCCCTAAAAAATGATTTATGTTTGTGTAGACAACTATACTATTTAGAGTTTGTATCTGAAAATACAACAGAAATTAGTATTAGTCAGTTTTAGATTATATACACCTATTGAAATGAACATTTAACTTTTTTCCTACCTTTCTATAGTGAATTCATGATCTTAAGCAAACCTTTGTTTTTTAAGAAATACAATAACATTATTTCCATCCTCATGAAGAATAAATTCCAATGAATATGGGGGGGAGGAAAAGAGAAACAGGTAAAAATAACAATAAATACTAATATAATTACTCCTAAAATGGCAAGATAGGTTCTCCCTGGTGGCGCAATGGGTTAAGCACAGCACAGTGAAGCTATCCAGAGCCACTGCATCATGAGTTCGATACCCATCCAGGGAGATTCCCATGTGGTGCAGCAGGCCTCTCCTGCCTCACCTGCTGCCCTGCTCAGCAGTGTCCTTCGGTGGATATGCCTGTTCTGCTCCCCACTCTGTCTCTGGTGAATCTTCTCACCACCCCTCTGGCCTATATTGCAGCTTGTATGCATAAATAAATGAATCTTAAAAACTAAAATAAATAAAATGGCAAGATAAACCAAGTATTATGGATTATAGAGAAAGAAATCTGTATTATGGGATGAAACTGTATTTGAATTGTATTCGGATGCATAAGCAGTGCTTTTCACATATAAAAAAATGGAAAAAAATATTTCAAGACATGGGAAGAGCAAAGCAAAATGCATGGACATGAAAGAAAGAAAGATGTTTAAGATAAGAAGAGTATAATAGGGGTGTGGTGGGAGACTGGGTAGTGGAAGGCCTGGAAATGGAGATTGTGGTTAGACTGCCAAGAGTTTTGTATGGTAAGCTAAAGAGATCAAGTTTCCTCCATTAGGCTAACTCTGAGATTTTGGGCTTCCAAGTGAGTGGAATTGATGACTTTAATGAATGTTGGGAAATACACTGACTAAAAGCAGAGCATTTGAGTTGTCTGGGTGTTCTAAATTTAAGATGAGTGAGAAATATACAGATACCAGTATTTAGTCATAGAATGCATAACATAATGTATCTTTCTCTGTGTGTCTGATGTGTGTGCATCATAGTGGTAGTTAAAAGATATTTCAAAAATAGGTAGAAGAATTTTGATAGACAGATACCATAAAAACAAGATTACTAAGGAGAACATGGGTAGATTAATATAAGTAAAAATAATGACGAGAGAATTTCTAAAGGAGAAAAACATCAACCTTATTGAATGCCAAAGTTGAGGAGAAACTATGAAAATGCAAAAAATGGAATTTCAAAAAAATTTTGGAAATGTATTTGTTTCCAAAAGAGGCTGGGTTCAATCTACTAGGAAGGACAGCAGTCAAACTATATCAGAAGTAGCTCCTTTCTTTGATGAACATGGCAATGAAGGAGGAAGGAGAAGCAATGGTTTAAGCAGAGTGGATATATAAGGAGACTCATTATATATAAGGGGTTATAATGGTTGGATAAACTTTAACTGCAATTAAGGTCCAAAGAAAAGAACACCATAAAATGAAAAACTGGAAGAATGCAGCAGCATCCCTTATATCAGGTCTTAGAGACAATGAGTTTACTGACCATTGATTTTCCAAAATATATTTATATAGCATATCTCCCAGATATGCTGGATGAATATATTCATGTAACTTGAATGTTTTCCAAATAATGAATCAATGAAAAATACATTATCTATAAGAGTTTGAATTCTTATTTCATATTATATCCCAAGATTTTTTATTTTTTAAGCTTTACTTATAAGCCAGCATATTTTTAATATTGACTTATTAGAAGTCATTTTGTATACTGATATCTAAGAAATGGTAAAAGTACATGCTTACATTAGTTATACTGCTCCCTTTCCATTTCCTGTCCCAGTTCTCAGAAACTGAAATGAATAAAATAAGAACAAATTAAGGAAAGTTTATCAATGTTAAAAATAGAGAACTACAACTTAATACCTCTAATTCTGAGAGGTGTCTGTCAGATAAAGAGTTTTATTTTTTTAAAAAAAGATTTATTTTTTATGCATACAAGCTGCGATATAGGCCAGAGGTGTGAGTTGGTGAGAGGATTCACCAGAGACAGAGTGGGGAGCAGAACAGGCAGATCCCCTGAAGTACACTGCTGAGGGGAGCAGTGGGCGAGGCAGGAGAGGTCTGCTGCGCCATGTAGGAATCTCCCTGGATGGGTATCGAACTCATGCTGCAGTGGCTCTGGCTAGCCTCATAGTGCTGTACTCAACCCACCACGCCACCAGGGAGGCCCAAATAAAGAATATTTTAATCCAAACTGTAATAATATGTTTTATTATTCAACTATCCTTGTAGCAATAAAATGAAATGGGTAGTAGAGGAAATTATGGGAGAGGGATTACAATACCAGTTATAAGAAAAGGAGTTTGGTGGCAGAAGATAACTATTAAAAATAGAAATAGTCCACTGGAAACATCTTACCCCATTACTGACAAACAATAGTGAAGAGACTAGAAGAAAATGCTTGCTATACCACACTAGCAAATATGAAAGTTTTACTAACATCAATTTAAAAGATATATTACTATAGATAGAAAATTTTAAGTTACCTATGAACTATACTTTGCCTAAAAATGCCAGATCAGATTATTTTAAATTGTCAAAATGTTTCCACACTACTAAAACAATCCAAGGGGATTGGGATGCTTGTGAATTTTTTTAAAGAAACAACAGAGTCCTAATAGGAAAACTTAAAAAAGGTAGCACATAGTTGATAAAACAAAGGATACACATATTACAACCACTTTTTTGTCTGAATTTCTGTATATGTACATATGCATCTCACCAACTAATAACCAGAACCATGGGTATTTTAACACTAGTAGCATTCCTATTCAATCAGGAACTAAACAAAGACAATCAGGATCAACATTATTATGCACTATTGTCTAGTATTCTGAGAGTGCTTTGCAATGTATGTCAATGTGGAAATGAAATAAAAAATAACAAAATTAGAAGAGAGGAAGTAAAAATACTGACATTTGCTATGAGTGCTTATCTTAAAAGCATAAATTAAAATGAAATTAGAGATTGAATTAGATTTTGATTTGGTGATCAGTTATAAATTACAAAAAAAAATTAAAAATTAAAGCATTACTTAAAGTCAGGGGAAAGAGTCTGTTAAAAAACAGAGAAATCACAACAAAATACCTTAACTGGAATTGTGAAGGATATATATAAAATAGCTGTAGAATTCAATAAGTATAAAATTAGTGAGAACAAGTAGAATACTATCCTCAATCTGTAATTGGAAGTCAATTTTTTTTTTTTAAGTTACAAATTTAGAATAACTCTAATCAGGGGCTCACTGGAAGTTGATCTAGCTTATTCTGGAAAAATACAGAACAGGCGGAATGTATTTGAAATAGTAAAGAAATGAGGAACTATTTGCTTTTTGGAAATAAAAAAGTGTATTTTAAAGTCATTTAATTATAACAATATAATACGAGCAGAAAATACAACTGAAGTGAAAAGACTCAAAATTATTAATATATAAACAGAATGGACAAATGTGGAATTTCCAACCACTGAGGAAATATGAGTTTATTTAGCCATGCCTTCAGAAAAAATTTACTGAACAACAGTCATTTACCAGGCATTCTTCCATGGTAAAGAGATTCAAGTTTCCTCCTCTCTTGGAGTTAATGTTTCAGTGGAGAAAACAGGCTATAAAGTAATCACTGATAGATGAAAATTTAGTGATGGTAGAGATGTGTGTCATAAAGAATAATAAAATAGCACACTGAGAAGAGTGAAAAGGACAGCTGCTCCAGATGCAGGCACCAGGAAGGAGCTTGCGGAGCAAGGAAGTGAAAACTAAACAGGATGAAGAGAAACCTGACAAGTACAGGGACAGCCTGCCTTCTGGGGAAGGGTAAAGAACTGAAGCCCAGGGCTTCCCTGGTTGTCGAGGGGTTAAGTTTCAGAGCTCTCACTGCTACAGCCAGAGCTCAATCCATGGCCAGGGAGTTAACCCACATAAGGCGCAGCAGACCTCTCCTGCCTCGCCCGCTGCTCCCCTCAGCAGTGTATTTCAGACAATCTGTCTGTTCTGCTCCCCACTCTGACTCTGGTGAATCCCCCTACCCCCACACCTCTGGTCTACACCTCAGTTCTTCTACACAAACAAACAAAAAATACAAGCCAGACCAAATAACAGATTCTAAATAAGAAACAAAAATATTAAAAATCCAAACAATGTAAGTGAATGTGTCAAAATCATACAGAAGTATATTTGATGCATTAACACCAAACAGAAAAGGGGAGCCAGGACACCATCGGATCCCTCTCTGAGAGTAATCTAAATTTCCTCAGCAATCATTAAATACTTCAGATGTGATATTTTTCACCCACAATTCTGGACATTAAGAAGCAGCATCTTCTTTCAATTCCCATATATTTTTATATTATTCCACCAACAAAAGTTACTAAGAAGGACAAGCAATTTTACTTGTTCTCTGGAGTAGAGTGTCACAGAACTAACTAAAAAGGTTAACAGTAAAAAGTAATTTAAAAATATGTTACTCATTCTGATTTCCTATCAACTCTGATTTAGCATTAAAAAAAAACAAAAAACCTCTGAGTTCCTGAAATAGTAGCTCACATTACCCAGTTTCTCTAATAAGAGAATGAAAATTTCTAAGGGTTCTGGTGCCCATAATTATTTAGAAATTTCCGTCTTCTCTTGTCACCCATTCCACACAGAAAACACACCTTGTTTTCTGTGATGAGAGAAAATCATTTTCATGTTTGCAGTTCTTACGCAATAACACCTCCTTCAAAACACCTAATTCCCTAACGTGCTATTTAAGCTTTGCAATGATTTTAACATTCCAGTGTAATTGTTCAGGTTTTAGAGAAGAAATTAATGAAAGGGACAACCATTTAAAGCACTAGAGCTTTGTTCACACTTCATTAAATATTTTAAATGGCTATTTTATTTTATGACTTTTGTGGTCCTTTTGAATTTTAGCTGGCTTGCTTTTTGTAACCAAGAATTTCGAATCTCTCTGCCAAGAAACCTTGCTTCACTTAACTATCACCTAGTTTACAGATATATTGTTTTTATTTCTATTTTCTATTATTCTAAAGTGAAGCTACACATGAAAACTCATGTCAAGGTTTAATCATTTTAAGAGCAAATAGCAGAACTCTTTATTAATATGAGGCTCATTTTATGTCTCTGCTAAAACTGTATGTACAACTGGACTTTGCCTCCCCCTGAATATTTAATTACTTCAGTATTTTACTTTTCATTCAGAGCAGTCACTGAGAAGTATTTCAGACACAATATTTTCTCAAAAAAAGTGATTTATCAAAACATGTAAAGTTGTAATAAAATCATATTGATGAAAACTGATCTGTTGTCATTCCCATATTGCAAACTTTAACTTTATTTAAGATAAACTAGTTACTATAATTGATTAGTTATTATCTATCAATTATTAGACCTACAAATTAATGTCATTATTAATTCAAACTGTAAAATTATTTAAACGACTGCAAATTATTAGGAATAATATCAAGTTAGCTTTGCAGAGACAGCCTTTTTATTCCTGAAAAGTACCCCTCAGCAGCACAGCGGGTCTCAGCATTACTATATTCCATCACTATCCTTGCAGAGGTTTGTGCCAGGCTGAGCCCCCGTCCCATTCCCTTGACTTCCTCTGTATGAGGACATTAGACAACAGTCAGGTGACTAGTGGCACAATGGCTGGGAGGTAATGTGGGCTCATCTGCCATTATATACACAATGGCAGAGAAAACATATCCATTGAAAAAAAGGAGAATAAAGCACAGGTTGTGCAGGAGAACTTCATATCCTGACAGTTCTTCTTGGGCTACTTCTCAATCCCTTTCAGCACATTTTATTTTCTTATAAAGTTCCACACTTGAAATTGCTAGCTATAAATCTGAAAAACACAATAACAAATATTTAGAACCTAAATGTATAAAAATGAGCATTTAGCAATAGTTGAAAGATTAAGATCCTAATATTTTTAATGTGGTTTTGAATTTAGACATAAATGTTGCTTATAGGCAACCTAATTAAATAAAAATGGTGTCATTTAACATCATAGTATATATTGAAAATTAAAATTCACATGTTTAAGCTCTTATCATCACCCCCACTGTGGCTATATTTGGAGATAGAGTCTCTAGGAAATTAAATAAGATTACAAGAGGTCATAAGATTAGCACCATGATTCAATAGGGTTAATATCTTTATAAGAAGAGACACCAGAGAGCTCAGTCTTTTATGCACATGCAAAAAGGAAAGGTCAAGTGAGGACATAGCAAGAAGGGGGCCATCTACAAGCCAAGAAAAGAGCCATGCTGGAAACCCTAAACTAGGACTGCCAGTCTCCAGCCTCCAGAACTGTGAGAATACCTTTCTGTTGTTTAAGTCACCCAGTTACGGTATTTTGCTATGGCACTGCAAGCAAATTAAAACAGAAGGGATCATCAGGTACACACCCAACACACACACACACACACACACACACACACACACACACACACACACACACATTACATGTCAAAAACTGAAAACTTGAGAGAGAACAGTTTGCCTAAGTCCCTACTGCATTACTGTAAGAGGAGATTGAAGCTTGTCATTTAATAATCTTATCATTAAAAATACAAAGAAAATACAGTCTAAGCCAGAAATAGTTAAGAAACTAAATTTGGAAATTCAATTTTAAAGGAGTCATTTGTAAATTAAATACTTTTCTTTTTTGACAGTGCCCTTTAGGTATAGCTCAATCTTAAAGAGTTCGGTCTCATCTCTCTCTCTCTTAATAATAAGGAATTGGGCCTCCCAGGTGGTGCAACGGGTTAAGCGCAGTGCTGTGGAGCTGCAGGTGGTTGCGTGAGTTTGATGCCCGGCCAGAGAGAATCCCACATGGTGCAGCAGACCTCTTCTGCCTCGCCTGTTGCTCCCCTCAGCAGTGTATTTCGGTCGATCTGCCTGTTCTGCTCCCCACTCTGTCTCTGGTGAACCCTCCCACCACCCCACACCTCTGCTCTCCACCCCAGCATGAATGCAAAAATTTAAAAAAAAAAATTGATCTTAAAAAAATAATAATAATAAGGAATCCACGAGGAATGGCTCAATGCACTTCCCCTCACATGTTCATTCTTCCCGTAGGATCAGGAAACCATGACTCAGAATAAGAAAGCATATCAGTTCCACACTATGCAAGAAATTTTATGATAAGTTAATGGAGCTGACATAATTCAGAAAACCTATTTCTTTCTAACAAAGTCCATATTTCAAAATCACTTCTTAAAGACGATAACAAAAGAATCAGCTTTGAGGCAGACAAAACAGAGCAATGTATGTTTGCGTTTAGTAGACTAATTTTCTAAATACCATGGTTTAGCTTTGGAGTGAGATATATGCAAGTCAATGTAATTTAAGGGAGAAATTTCAGTATATCATTCAAATATATTTAAAATGCAGTCTCCATGCATTTCACTGGTAAAAGCAGAACTGGTGCTTTGAGTTCATCCATTATTCAAAGAATAATTGATGATATTGAGAAGACCTTCATGTGGTTATTGTGGTATGGCGGAACATTAAAAGGCAGCCTAGTCCAAAAAATACCACTGGCATAAAATTCAGGAATGAAGTGAGACTTGGTGAGTGAGTGGGGGTAGCTATAAAACACATTCCTTAGTCAATTAAAAATCTGTATTTAGATGTCAAAACATCCTTATGATTGTCAAATAACATTTCTAAAATAACAAACTGTTACTTTATCAACAAAATGCTATAGCTTTAGTTTTGTGCTCCTTAAGGACAGATATTTACTATCAGTCCATTTATTCTTCCAGTTGTTCCACAGCCTTTACTAGGATTGCTGATTTACTTGGCATGTCAACAAATGGCAAAATAAAGAAACAGAATTTCTGCTACACGTATTTGCTGGAAACAAGGTCTCTCTCTCTTTTTTTTTTCCTAATAAAATGTTTTACCAAACCCCAAGTGGCTTGGGTTTATTTTTCTACAGATCACATTTTAAAGAGTTAACACTGAATTCTCTACATAAATCCTCTATATTAAAAATGTCAAGAGAAGTGAAAATAAACAAAAGTAGCTGGGGGAATTCCAGTTACTATCTTTCAAAAGTTATCTTGTTAAAACAAACTACAATCATAACTAATCATGATTCACTCATCTTGTTAGGGCTTAATGTCCTTGAATATAGCAACTTGAAGGACCATTCTAGGACAGTAAAGTACTCCTAGGAATCACAATGGAAATGTTGACTAGCAGAAGCTCTTGATCAGGGTTTATTGAATTAATTGAAATGTAAAAAAGGTCATTTTTTTAAGATTTATTTATTTATGCATACAAGCTGGGGTACAGGCCAGAGGCATGGGGTGGCAAGAGAGTTCACCAGAGACAGAGTGGGGAGCAGAACAGGCAGATCAAAGGAAATACACTGCTGAGGGGAGCAGCAGGCAAGGCAGGAGAGGTCTGCCGTGCCATGTAGAAATCCCCCCGGCCAGGCAGCGAACTTGCATCGCTGCTGCCAACAACTCCACAGCACAGCGCTCAACAGCTGCACCACAAGGGAGGCCTTAAAAAAGGGTCATTTTGTGACCATTTGATAGAAATAAAAAATGTGCTATAATTTTCAAAGAAAATCGAAATTTTAAGACTATAGTGAAATATTCTCCACCCCACCATTATTAGTAATTCCTTGTACACCAAACTGTAGAAACTTTATAATTTGAAAGTAATTTAAAACCTGGAAAAGAAAAACTGTTTACATAGTTTCAACCTACAATTCATGCAAAACTTCACTCTTTAGAAGCTTCACATGGTCAGCTGGACTAACCTGCGACTGTTTTACCTTATATACCAAAGACAGGAAGAAGGAACAGAGATCTTTTACACCATGATTAATTTCTACCCAGGAAGTCCTCCCATTTAAAAAATAGTCAACAAGAAATCAAGATGTCAATCACACCAAAATAGAAATGCTCCTGTTTATGTTCTTACTCTGCACGCCATGAACTTTGGGCTTGAGAACAAACAGACGTCAGCACAGATTCCACCTGGAGCTTTCCCTCCCCTCAAAGCTCTGGAAATGACAAAAATTTAAATAAAAGTCACAGAACAAAAAGGCCTTAAGAGACCTTATGGCACATTAATATTTGATACCCGTAGGCAAAATAGTCTTTCTTTTCTCTTATTTAAAATCTTGGGGACTAAGACTCAAAAACCTCTCTTTACAGAGCATTCTGGTGTTATAGCCACTTAAAATCAACAAACATTTTGGGGGCCTTGAACAGGGCCAAGGGTATTAGGGCAGGCCAGAGAGGAGTGGAAATGGAGGTGGCTGAGACCTGAGGGTGAGGGAATTGGTGGGGTCCCAGGGTGGCCCTGGAGGCAGTGGAGATAGCAAAGGGGCAGTTGTTTGACACAGACCCCTGCCTTGAGCAGCAAGCAGCTGCAGCGCATACAAAGCCTGTGCAACACCAGAGTGCTCATCAAGACAGTCAGCCCCTTCCAGCGGAGGTGACCTACTGTCTGCACACACTGTGGGAGATCTAATCCTTTCTCCTCTTTTTCCATGAGAATGTCATTGGCATCTGAGACATTCTGCAGCACCCATCTGGAAGCCATGAGGATGTCTACATTGGGCAGAATCTGATGGAAGAAGACTGTACAAACTGCTCAAAAGCAAGCAGCGAAGCGACGACCACATCTGCTACTTCCTCTTCCAGAATCTTCTGGGTCTCAAGTATGTACTCAGCCAATGTACTCCAAAACCTGCTCATCAGTACTTCCTGCGGGCCCTAAGACCTGCAAGTCATGGCAGCCCAGCTCTCCAATCCTGAGTATGACCACACAAGTTTCCTGAGAGAACATATACCTACACACTGGGATAAGGTCCCGAAAGGCCGCATTCTGGCTGAGAATCACTGTAACTATCCCATCTGCTGCCAACAAGCACTACCTGGAGCAATATAACCATATTTTGGGTATACCGGGGTCCCCATCCCAGAAGTCTGGTCTGTTTCATCAATAAAAAGGCCCCAAATTACCTACAGTCTGGGCCCTTCAAGACCACAAGGGAGCCTGAGATGAGCTTTATCCCAAATCAGATTCCAAAGTTCTTAACCTTTTGCACCAGATGTTTATCTTTAACCTCAACAAAGGATCACATAGGAAGAAATACTGGGTCGCCCCTACATGGAGAAATACTTGATGGACTGGATAAGCACGTGGCTGGGAAACCTTTCACCTTCCACATGGCGGTGGATGATATACTCGACGAGCACCTGAAGGAGCTGATCTTCCAGGAGATAGCTTCCAGTCTGGGGCAATGCAGGACCCAAGCAGATACCTCTGCTCCCAGGGTCCTGTCCCTGCCTCCTGCCTGGCCCTCTCCTAACTGACTGCTAGAAAATGAACAGTGTGTCCAGCCCAGACCTGGACAGTCCAGGTTGAGGAAGTAGGCTAATCTGGCCACTGTCTCTTACTTCTCTCAGGCTTCAGGCAGGCCAAGGTTCTCCTTATCCTCCTTTCTGCCGTCCCTGAGCTACTCTGGTGGCCACAAGTCAGATTTCCTTCTGTTGCTCTGCCTTGTCTACCAGTCACCCCAGTTCTGGAATCAAAGGGCTCTGGCTGCCTCAGGACCTACTGAGATGAAGGGGCAGAGTGGGCACAAGGCACTGAATAGGGACTCAGGGCTAGCCCTGTCCCACTCTCCTCATTAAAATGCCACCCCCAGTTTTCCCAAAGGAACAATTCTAAGCTTCAGGACTGGTATCCCTAAGGATCCCCACCTTCCCAAAGCTATCACATTTAATGCCCCTTAACTTCCATGCGTGGGTGGACAGAAGTGGAGGTAGGAAGAGTAGAGAGCCCAGTGCCCCTTACCTGTATTATCTAATGTATAAATGTAGAGATTTGTATATGGGTTTTAAAAAAGGAGTTTTACCTATGACTAATCAACATCTCAACTGACTTTATTAAATCCAATTTCTGCTTAACTGTCTTCTGTGTATTTAGATAAGAAAAATCTGATTAAAATGCACTTGTTCATTTAAATTCCAATTAGCAGTCCACTGAAAATAAAATGATTATCTGAAAATGAAAAAAAATATATTAAAGCATGTTCTCTGAATAAGCCTTGGCTGTTAGGTGTAACATTCCTGTTGCAACCTGTCATCTATGGCTCCACAATGGCCGAAAGCACTTGCTCTGCCAGTCAGGAAAAACACCAAATATTACCACATACTTCCTGTGTAGCACTGGGCAGGTAATTCTCTGAGCCTCAGTGTCAACTCTCAAGCAAGGAAAAAGCAGCAGATGATCCTTGAAAGCTCTTTAGCTCTAAATTTCTGACTTCTTTATTTAACATGACTTTAAGAGTAAAGGAAAACAGACAAGTTAACATTCTCTGTATGTGTTTTAGTGGCTAGACGTAGTTTTTTCATTCCATAAATTCACATTACAATTTATTTGTACCTTCCATCTATGACTTCCCTAAATTCCTACTGTGTTTTTGTCAATTTTTTTTAACACAACATACAATAGATCCCAATTTTGACTTGAGTACAAGATTGAAAATCTTCTACTAAAATGAATGCCCTGGAAGGCAGTGATCAGGTCTGGTACCACCTCTAACTCTGCTACAATATTTAGCCTACTGCTTTGTGCACAGCATGTGCTTATGTCTGCTGAGTGAATGAATGCTGAATAAACTACATTCTGAGGCTATTCATTAAAGGTACAGTCATTTACATGACCTAAATATGCAAAGGATCTGAACTTTAGGATAGATTTTGAAAAAAACTAGGGAATTATCAGGTAGGTGGTAGAGCATTAGACATTTTAAAAACCTGTTCAGATGTTCTGGGTTAGGTGACATTAAAATGCTGTTAGAATTTAAGAGTTTTATTTTAATGTAAAAGACAAACTTCTTATAGTTTTGAGGCAATCTCAAAAATAATGCCTGCAATATAAAGGAAGTAATTTATACAAATAAGGCATTTACTATATTCCTTTTAGTATAGCTTAGGCGAGAACCCTAGATATAAGAGAATTAGGTGAGGCTAGTAATTTTGATTTTGTAAAAAGACCTATTGATTTTTCTATATTCATTTTTGTTCTTTTTTTTTAAGATTTATTTTTGCATACAAGCTGGGGTGCAGGCCAGAGGTGTGGGGTGGTGATAGGGCTCACCAGAGACAGAGTGGGGAACAGAACAGGCAGATCGACCAAAATACACTACTGAGGGGAGCAGTGGGCTAGGCAGGAGAGGTCTGCGGTGCTATGTGGGAATCTCCCCGGCTGGGCATTGAACTAGCGCTGCAGACCTCCAACAGAGCGCTGTGCTTAACCCGTTGAGCCATCAGGGAGGCCCCATTTTTGTTCTTTAAACTTTATTTATGATCAACATGCAATGTTTTGTTCAGAAATATATTTCAAAGCATTCTTTAGGTATGTTTTCTTAGATGTGACAACATTCTGCCATTATGTTAACTGCTTCTAAATACATTTCATGAAGACTTGTAAGATTGTGGTTTGATATTATCATAGATGCTATTATTTTAGAACACCACCATCAAACTTGGAAGAATCCAAGTCCTTATTGTACCCTGTATGATATGGCCCTTTTAACTCCACTCAGAGTGCTACATTCATCCTGGGCCACAGGACATGCTCCTTCTCCTGTTCCTGGAGACACCTATATCCTAGGTTTTCATAGACTGCTTCTTCTCATTCATTGGTTCTCCCCAGAGAAGCCAATTCTGATATTCATATTAAAGTAGGTCCTTCTGTTACTCTCCATCAGAGCACTCTGTTCAATTAAATCCTCGCTCCATCACTATTTTTAATTGTTTTTATCTAGTTATACATATTTGCAAATACATATTTTTACACTGGTTCATTTCAGTGTCTTCCCCTTAGAATGTAAGCTGCATGACAGGACAGGCCTTATCTGTCTTGTTATGTTAGATGCTTGTATTCCTAGCATCTAACATAGGTGACTGGTGTGGCAGATGTTAAACATAACATCTGTTGAATGAATCAATCAATCATTGATTACCACTAAACATAACCAAGAACCTGTAGCTTATAAATGCTTATTATTTTGGAATAAACATTGCAATTGTGTCAATATTTTGTCTGCAATTAAATTTTCTGATAGGAAGTTAAATATAAAATGTGACTCTGCTTTAGAAAATATTATGTTCTTGGAGTAAAAGATGATTTCCATATAGGTGATGCATTATAGCAGGAAGATTCATTATAGAATGAATTCTCATCCATGTAAATACATGTATTAAAAATAAAGTGTACACACTAGTGTTTCCTTGGCTCAAAGTATAGGGGTTATGTTGCTAAATATTTCCAGAATTTATTGAACTTGAGATAGTCATAATAATGGTGATAAGGGTTACTAAATAATAAGCTTGTTATGAGCTAGTGACTGTAAGAGAAACAATTTTTAATTTCAGTCATTTTATCTACACAAGTAAAATTTGCCTATTATGTCAGTTCAAACAAGAGCAGTGCTCAAGTAAAACAGTCTCCTCTTCCTTCTCTTTGGTCCCTTTCATATCAATGACCACTATGGAAAATGGCATTTGGATCCTTCCATACTTGCTCCACTGTTTACACACACTTTGGACGAGGGCAGGTTGCAAACTGGTGTTGGCAATTCTGCTGCCCAGAACCAGGAGCCCTTGTGCTAGGCTAGGACCTGTGCTTTACAAGCCATTTAACAATTCTGCAATACTTCGAGTCAGTTCTGCCTAGGCATATTGCTGTTGTATTAACAACTTGATTCTATATGGAATAGTAACATAGAAATTGCTTTATTAGCTTGAAGTGTGTTGTTTTCTAATAACAGATAGACAATAATAATATAATCACAGCAAAAATAATGTTCAATCTTCATTACACATTGGCTGTGTACCAGTCACAATGCTAAGTTTATTTTTGTCAACGTCCAAGGTTCACCCATTGGATGCATGAAGATATTTGATTCTCTGCAAAAGCTACAACAAAAGACTAAAAGGATTCCATAGGAGGGCAGTGCCACAATTTATTCAATCTTTTTCCTTTTGCTGAATATTCTGGTTTTCCATTTTATTGCAGTAAATATCTGAAATATTCCCATAAAGTGATTTCTAGGTCAGTTAGTTTACAAAGTGTAAAGTTTCTTTCCAAGTAAAGGAGCAGAGATATGTGAGTTTTGGTGTTGTGGACTCCAAAGAGCTTGGAGAGGCACTGCAGTAACTGGAATTGAGGAAAAGAATAAGATAAAGACATGGTAGCAGGAAACAACATGAAATGCCCATGTGGTGATCAGAGTCTCAGACAGAGGAAATCTGGTGCTTTAATTTTGGGGCTCTTAGCTGTGAGAAAGGGGTTACTGACAGCAGGCTATCATGGATCTTTATGTCAATTGGAAGAATTTAGATTTGCTGCTCTAGGAAGCACAGAACCATTCATAATTATTATTGTAACATTTGCGATAATGAGACAAACAATTAAGCAACCTTTCAGAATTGGAAGAAAAAAAACCAGCGGTCTGCTGACCCACACATATTTGAGCTTGAGTGTGGTGTTCTTTTCCAGACCATATGGACTCTGGCAGTCTTAGTTTCCTCAGGAACTCCTTGAGTAACAGAACTAGAACAACTCTGACTGTTCAAATGCAAATGCTTTCTCATCAACTCAAAATTGCTCCTATTATCAAGTTTGAGAAATATAACAACAGCAAAAGCCCTCTAAGGACACAATGACACACCACAGGCAACTTCCTATTCCTAGCTCTTTCTTCTTTTGTCACAGACTGAGCCAGAGAGGCTTCTGGAGCAATCAGCAAAGAATCTGAGTGTCTAATAAGCAGGATCTCCTCCCTATCTAAATATCTTTATTTTCAGCCCTAGCAAATCCTCCTGGAGTAATAATGACACTGTACCCCTAGTCAACCAACAAGTCCAGTCAAGGGTAGTCTTACCATAGAAAAAAAGGTCAAGCCTCCAAATCGCAGTGGTGGTTGGTATTTTACAGAAGCTCCTCATTTTCTATAATCGTTCTAACATAGCAACTGGTTCACGAGAAAAAAAAATATGAAGAATTTGAACTGTCAACAAGCTAGTCCATCATGTCTGTCATACACAAAATCTAACCACTCACTACTTCTTCCAGTTCTTTAAATATTAACCTATTCTGCTGGTCCATCATGTACACTCTTCTTCAGATATTCTACAGATGATCTCATCTATTCACAAGATATCAACCTTACTGTTGGGTCCAGACTCTTAATCTTCCAGCCCAGAATCTTTCCTTAGCTCTGGACCTTAGTTGTGATTACCTAGTAGGCATCATTACTACTGAGTGGAAAGCATGAATTATTGTGTAGAACAGCAAATATCATATTATATCACCCTAAAATATGTCTGTTTGGCAAAGACTGAGAAGGTTGAGCGGAGGATGCTCTTAAGATATTCACATGTAAACTTTTGTAAGAACTTACTTATATCCAGTTTTCAGTGATTCTCTCTCTTTATTTTTATTTGTATCCGTGCTCTCCTCTATTAGAAGGCACTGTGAGTTCCTTGGTTCACACACTATCATCACTCATCTAGCCTATTGCCTCAGCCTCCTACCTGGTTGTGCTAATTTCACCTTCTCCACTTTCTAAACCATTTCTCACCTTGCATCTAAAGTTACCTGTTTTTACTTCTTCTCCCCGTCCTATAAATATTAACAAACATTATGACCATATCAAGTCAAACCTTATGTCGTTTCGTATTACTTAAAAATGTCTCCTGATTTATACAACAGAAACATGTAGAAATAAATGCTAGATAAGAAAAATGACAAGAAAAGTAGCTCATATATTTTTTTTGAAACCTTCTTGCTATGAGCCATTATATTTGTTGGACATTTGGACACCATGGGAGAAAAAAGCTGGTATACCTCTAGTAGAAGATGAAACATTAAAAAAATAAAAAGTCTAACTGTAGTAGTTAGGGTTACCAGATAAAGTATAGGACACCTACTTGCAGATAAATTTCTGTTGAACGATGAATAATATTTTAGTATAAGTATACCCTCAACAGGACACACTTATACTAAAAAGATGTTTATTAGAAAATTTCAAATTTGGACTTGTTACAATAACAATCCTAACTGCAACAATGCCAGCTAAAATAAAGGAATATGAATTACACAACTACTAAAGGAGAAAGGTAAATTTTGGCTGGAAGGTCTAAGAAGTCTCTGAGAAGAAATTACACCAGTTGAAGTGATTTACAGTAGTTTATTGGATGGATAATGTGTGAGTGTGTGTTCTCACATGTCGTATATGATCTCACACATCACACAGTGTGAGGAGCATTCCAGTCAGAGGAGAGAACATTTATAAAGGCAGGAGAAAGAACCAGCCGTGTGTTTGCAGTGCTGTGCTGATGAATACACACTATTTCTCCAAAACAAACAATTTTTAAAAGTATTGACTTACAAAGTTTGCCAAATTCCATGGTGTCAATATTCCCACCAGGGCAGGTCTCAAATAACATAGGATGTCACTTAAACATGGAGTTGGTAAAAATATTGCCATCGGATAGAGCTTCTGGTTATGCAGATACATGTGTGAAAAAACTCAAGAGCATATATAGTCCCATGTAGCAAAATAATTAGGAAGTGGTAAGTTTGGAGTATTTATACCTTTTTGTAATTCATCTATTTTAAGCCTATTATCATTTTAACAGTATCTCTGTTAAACAGCCAAGTTATAAAATGAAAAGTTAATCAGTTCTCATAAACTAAGCACACCACTGTGTTTTGGTAAATGGTAAAACTGTTTTGGTAGAGCATAAAAGTGGTTACATGCAGAAGGGTGAGGATGGGTTTGTGAATGAATACGCTGTGGTAGTCACTGGACATGCCTTTCATACATTTCAAATCACCTTAGTTGTCTTATATATGAATAGATACATGGTAGACAGATAATGACTAGAAAAGAGAAAGAGAGATGAGAGGGGGAGGGGGCACTGAAAGCTTGTTACCCACCACCTCAACTTACAGTGTCCTACTCACCCTGGTGCAATGAAATAAAACCGGCAGCTAGAGTCAGAAGTCTAAGTAATAATTCCATCCTTCACTAGTAACCAGTTTGAACACTAATTTTCTCCTAGCAAAAGAAGTAGCAGATAATACCTTCCTCCTTCGTAACAAAGTGACTGAGGATTAATATGGTAAGTTCTCTGTAAATACAAAATTGCTAGATAAAATTCCTAGCATTATCACCGTGGATTCCATGTAGCTTTTTAGGCCTTTATACATTTGCTGCTTCTGTGTGAAGACAGAAACACGCCTTATTATTTATGGTGTAGCTTCAGCACTCGAGCGTGTCTTTTTTTCTCTTCCCATTCTCTCAAAGATCATTCTGTTAATATTGGCTTTGAGTCCTTCTGGGCACATTCACAACCTTTACCTCCCATTTTCCTTTGTGCCTCCCTCTATTTCATCCAAGCATTACTTACAGTTACAGAACAAAAAGATGTTTCTCAAGCCCTTATGCCCTTTTCTCAAGCTGAGACATAAACATATTGCAGAACTCCAATGTTATATAATAAATGGACTCTCCTTGTCTCTAATACATTCTAGTTACAACTGCTGAAATGATCAATAGCAATTTATAATCAATCAACCCAAAAGATAAAAATTTATATCTCGTGTGAATTTTGGAATGTTTTTAAAAAGCATGCAGGAGAAACCTATGAGCAAGAAAAACATAAAAATATTAATAAAGATGAAAAAAATGCCAGGAAATCTTAACAGTAGATTTTAGACTTAACCTGATAGGAAACAGCAAACCAGAATACATTTTTTTTTGGATCAGAATGTCATATTTAATAGGATTTAAGGAAGAATATCATACAGGAGGTAGCCTGTTTTGTAAGTATTAGTTTCACATATGTACTTAAAATTTATTTATAATTTATGCCTCCAAATTTTGTTTAGCAGATAAACATAAAATTTGTGCAGGAAAAATATAAACTAGTCCCTCTGGTCCATCTCTGAACATTTAAAACAAGCCTGCAAATAAAAACACAAAGAAAATACAAGTGGTCTTTTTCTTGTTGTGTATTCTGTAACATTACTCTTCTTGTTCCCATGTCCAACAATTTACTTACTTTTAACAGAACTGATGGGTTAGTGTTATAATTTAGAATTTTCTGAAGAGCAGGAAAGAGGGAGGGTCACTGCGTCCCATCCCCCACCTGGGACTAGGTAACATCTCAAAGGGGAGAAAGTCCAAGCAAGAAACATCCCCCACTGGTTGCTAGGTGATAAATTGGCCAGAAAAACTGG